>JAXCGZ010000333.1:5000-12500 GCA_037179515.1 Halocaridina rubra
TCTGTCTGAATGTCATTTTGTTCATATTACAGCTTCAGCCAACATCACTCTTTGCTTCGTTTTCATATTTATATCACTTCCTAATCCATATAGGCATGAATAATACTGAAATAATCACCTTAACATATGCAAAAACATGATTCATATTTTACACTAGACGGGGACTCGAGCCTAAAGCACATAATTAATGTGCCAAAGGGGCTTCGAACTACACCACTGAAGGTCTCTGAATGAATGTAACCTCAAATCTAACCTCTTTGCTAGTAAAGAACGCACTCTTTTCGAATGACTATTTGTTCATATTACAGGTTCTCCCAACCTCACTTGTGGCTTCGATTTCGTATTCAGTTCAAAACCTAATCTATATAGGCATCACTTAGTAGTGCCTTGGCAAAGTAATTATGTGTCTTAGGCTCGAGCCCCGGTCAGGTATTAAATATGATTCAGGTTTTACTTTCTTAATCATTTAGTACTTCTCCATTTCATCCCCAATCTGCTTCACATGTTTTACATTTTGTGTTTATTTGTCTCTATTCCTCGCTCTCGTGCATATTTTATTCTCTCCTTCAGATGCGTCCAGCTTCTCGTGTACATATCACAAAACATCTCTGCATTGGCCATCATCTCTTCTTTGCTCCTCTATACTCCATCATATTTTCCTGCTTTAATTTTGCTCCCAGTCGTTTCTTTGTCTCCTTTTTTCAATTATTTTGCATCTTTTGGGTATTATCTCCACGACTATTCTTTTCTAATGATATGTGGCTTCACAGATGTTAATCCTAGTATTTCTCTGGTCACTTCTTAGGATCTCCACATTCTCCTTCCATCAGACGTGTATTTCTTCTTTTCACGTTCACTGTATCTAGCACAATGGTTTTGAATTCTTGCCTCTTTGCATCCTCCTTCAGTGTTGTCCATAGGATCCTCTTCTCACACCTTCTCTTTCTTTATTATTGCCTTATTTTTTCATGTCCACACTAGTAGCAGAGGTTGTGGTTTCACACGGTCTCCTGGTATAATTAGACTCCTCCAAGGCTCCTCTTATTTTTCGTCCATTGTCAATGTCTTTGGCGCAATTTCACTAACCAAATTAATTACTCATTTTCAAATGTTAGTCTGAGTGTTAACAAGCTATCTCCTTTCTGATCACTTTTGTTACATATTCGTTCCTTTCCTGTGACACCAGACTTCTGACTCCAGTCTTCCATTCTGTTGTCGCACTACTATAGTAGAGTTTTTATCCAACTCCTAATTTCTTTAGTTTGTTGCACCAAAAATTACTTTCCTGCACACAAGTATGCTTCATTTCCTCCTCTGCATCAGCTCCATCACCTGTCTTCCCCTACTTGGTAAAGTCCCAACATTAAATGTTGCCACACTCAACATAAGTGGAGCTTGCTTCTTGAGCTGCGCTCACATATGGCCCTCTGGTAATGTGGTACGCAGCAGATCATCATGGTTCTGGCTTGCTATACCGCCAAATGCTTTTTCTGACTCCAACCTTGACCATTAACCAGGTTTTGAGACTGGCAAATAGTTTGGTTTGCTTGCTCCCTCAATGGCTGCATTATATATATTATATATATATATATATATATATATATATATATATATATATATATATATATATATATATATATATATATATATATATATATATATATATATATATATATATATATATATATATATGCATATATATATATATATATATATATATATATATATATATATATATATATATATATATATATATATATATATATATATATATATATATATATATATATATATATATATATATATATATATATATATATGTGGTAAGGAAGCCCATCAGAGAAACAACATATAGCAAAAATAACGCTATATTTTGGGTCCTAACTGAACCCCTTCACAAGCAAGAGTGAGTGTAAAATAACAAATGACAGAAGGAACGAAAACAAAAATGACTCAGGAGACCTTAGGGAATTAAAAGTCATTAACAGTAGAATATGTAAATATCTAATTGCGATAGGTAAATATATTTATGCTCATATTTATATATATATATGCATATTTTTTTTTTCCAACAATGTTAACAAATATATGACTCTACATATGGGTACTTGTTTTTTTTTTTTAGCCTCAGTTAGTTAAGCAACAACAATTGAACGCCAGTCTTTTTATATGAATATATAGTCTTCAATAAAAGTGTAACTATTACACTTCTCACCATTTCTAGATCTTGGAAGTTTTCTCAATTATATTTTCTTGAGTGAGCCCTCCAGTGATATCAAATATTTCAAATATTTGTTAATATTCTTGACACTTTGCTATATTCACAAAGACAGGTCCCTGTGTCCGTAAATCCTTCAAATCTATCTATCTATCTATCTATCTATCTACCTCTATCTATCCATCCATCTATCTATTTATCTATCCATCTATGTTACACTTTATCTATCTATCTATCTATCTATCTATCTATCTATCTATCTACCTACCTTCATATTTATCTATCGATCTATTCAAGTCCCATCATACACAATATTGTATAATTCTGCATTAATGAGCCTTCCTTAATAGGACTGAGAAGGGGAATGGATGATTATCAAAGTCTTAGTAGATGGAGACGTCATTCAAGAAGGCTTACAAAAGGAATTCGCCTGTGAATTATCAAAACGAAATTCTCAGAAGTACTCCTTATGATATGTCATTAGCGATACATTTTTAGAATCTCTCTCTCTCTCTCTCTCTCTCTCTCTCTCTCTCTCTCTCTCTCTCTCTCTCTCTCTCTCTCTCTCTCTCTCTCTCTCTCTCTCTCTCTCTCTCTCTCTCTCTCTCTCTCTCTCTCTCTCTCTCTCTCTCTCTCTCTCTCTCTATCTCTCTCTATCTCTCTCACTCTCTCTATCTATCTATCTATCTATCTATCTATCTATATATCTCTCTATCTATCTATCTATCCATCTATCCATCCGTCTATCTATCAATCTATCTCACACTGTCTCTTTATTCATGTATCTATCTATCTATATATCTATATGTCTGTGTATCTATCTAAATATATATCTATCTATTTATCTCACATTGTCTCTTTAGATATGCATCTATATAGCTATATATCTATATGTCTGTGTATCTATTTCCTTACATCCTGCAAAGAAGTTTTCATACGAAGCTTCAAACTATGACCATTAGTTCTAGTACCAGCCATACCAAAATATCGGTCCATATCCACTCTATCATAACTATGACGGAATTTAAAAACCTTCGTTATATCCTCCCTCGTTCTTTTAGCTTCAAGTGATGGTAAGTCTTATTTCCTCATTTTCTCATCATAACTAAGATTGCGTATTTGGTACGTCTTTAAGCTTTTTCCAGCTTAACAAGGTGTGCTTTCAAGTTCAGATTCTAATAGGCGTTGCATATTCAAGCTTTGGCCTCACATAGGTTACATAAATATTTCTGGATGTTTCCCTGTCCATGTGCCTGAAGGCTACCCTTACATTTGCTAACAAAGCATATGCTCCTCTTACTATGCCATTTATATGCATTACTGGAGACAAATCGGCCAATATGCTTACTCCTATATCTCACTTATTCTGTGTCTTTTGAAGTTCCATTCCTGCCATTGAGTAGCTAAGCTTTAGCCTTCTTGCCCTTTTACCCATTCTTAATACCCTATATTTTGAGTATTGAATTTCGTTAGCCACTTTTCTGACCACTCATGCAGACTATTTAGATATTCCTGAAGTTCTCTACCATTGTTCTCGTTTCTTAATTTTTTTTATAATAATAATAATAATAATAATAATAATAATAATAATAATAATAATAATAATAATAATAATAATAATAATAATAATAATAATAATAATAATAATAATAATAATAATAATATTAATAATAAAAATAATACTTAAAATGTTTGCAACTCATTTGCTAAAGCTATCGCCTTGCAAGAAGGCTCTTTAATGTTCATAATTATTTCAGAGAGAGAATGCAATTATTTGCTGATCATGGAAATGATCATCCAGTAAAGAGACCCTATTGGGTGCTTTCACTGACAACTTTTTTTTTCCATTTCCAATGCGAGAGAGAGAGAGAGAGAGAGAGAGAGAGAGAGAGAGAGAGAGAGAGAGAGAGAGAGAGAGAGAGAGAGAGAGAGAGAGAGAGAGAGAGAGAGAGAGAGAGAGAGAGAGAGAGAGAGAGAGAGAGAGAGAGAGAGAGAGAGATCTTGAATCATAGTGTTCTTCTCAGTGCTGTGGTGCCATGAGTAATGATTTAATTTACACGACGTAACACATTGAGAGAGCCTCATGATGGATTCAAAAATTCTGTAACTGAACTTGGAATCCAAAAAGATCTATGATGGCATACGGGTTATGAAAGTTAGAGAAAGAAGACTTACTATACTATCGGATTATACACCTAGCAAGTCTGTGCAGACTACGTATTACGAAAGATATTAATATTGATCTTTGATATGTATTATCAGCCTCTGTTCAGCAGATCATTATTAAAAAAGGACTCGCTGAGGTAAAGGTCAGGAGGAGTTAATTTTCAGTACTTGTAAAGTCACAAGAAGAACCTACGAAAATGACGATGAAGTCGGCATTCAGAGAGAAGTTGATAAGAAATAGAGACCTACCCAATCGAAGCGAAGTTCTTCTTGCAACCAATCACCAAAAGTGTTTCATTTACAATCAACCAGGAGTACTTGGTTTTGAAAGTTATTTAAGGTGACAAGTGAGGTCAACAAGTAAGAAGAGACAAAAATAAAAGCCTCAGTTTATTGAAAGACTTAACAATCTGCATCTTTGAGAAAAAGCAGTACCTAAATGCCGTCGCAAAAGTAGCAATAAAGAAATTATTTAGAGTCGTCATATAATTACTCTGGTGGCTATCTCTATGCCATGAAGCTTATGTAGATCTATCTTCTATAAAGCCCTTCAAGTGAATTAATCTCTAAAAATTAAAGCAAAATACACAAATGGAGGACTTATGAATTACTAGATACGGCTCATGATCTACCTGGTAACACGATGCCTATGTTAATATTTTATACGTGCTCAAACCTCCCTCAAATTGAGCCTGTGTATAATCAAAGTTGTATCTTCCAAGCATCAAGTTTTTTTTATATATATTTCATGCATATATCATGCAATCGATTGTATTATTGAGAAAAAAAAATGAGTTAAGTTTTATAAATTAAAAACATCCAACCTAATATGTATTAAACATACAGTTAAAAAAATTCCAGGATACCCAAATATTCGCCAACCTTGAAAAAAGAGAAAGTTATATGATAAATTAATATTTGTCATGAAATTTAAAGCAATAATTGGCTATAGGAAGGATATTCGCAAGGTATGTAAACTTATTCCAACATCTTCTCTGTAAAGATGTGCAAGGCACTGAGAGAACTTTGCAAATATTCGTGAATAGCATTTTAGTAACATTACATACTATTTGGAATTATCATGTAGTCATCTACGCTTGACGAACAAAACATGAATCTCATATTATGAGATTTGTGTCATGAATAGTATATTGAAGTTAATATATCAATCTGTGGATAATACAAATATAGACCTAAAGCCTTTTTACATCTCATATTTGAAATTCTAAACTTCCATATTATGAAATATTTGACCTCACCAAATATTATGGACCTAAAGCCAAGAACCTAAGGCTATAACATTGCAGTGAAGTGTATTACTACTTCTATTCTGGCTGTTGAGACTAAAACGGAATATTGGAATACTCTTTTGATGGTGTTAATGACTAGTGTGCAAATTTTTTTTATAAATTAGATGTTTGGATTAGACACCATGATCATGAATCAAAAGCCTGCTCTAGTAGAGATTTTGGATTCTTTATGTGTGTTTTTATAAATTCACTTACAATGACTCTCGTTGCCTTGGAGACGAGAACAACTGTCCCCATCTCTTTGGCGTCCTGAAGAATGGCTCCAACTAGCGTCGGGAGACGCATAAGATAGACTTATCTTATAATGTCGGTTGAGAGGTATTTGTCACTTGAGGGTGGTGGGAGACGGGATGTGCCTGGACTTTATTCCAGGTAGTGTTAGAATGCTGGTCTCCTAGAGACTGTCTTCAGGATGATGATTCGAACCGCCCAATTGGCCCCAGAGAGTGCAAACCTGCAGTTAGGTGTAAGGGATTTGGTCCCATTGGCCCTCCAATTATACCAAGATTTAAAAGATTGTGTCTTTGGGCATCGCTTTGAGGAAGAGGTGTAAATCCGTGGAACATCACTGGTATCTGAGAACTGGATAAATGTTGCACAGTCAAAAACCACAGATATGAAACGGTTAGAAAGAAACCTGGAAATCATAGAAAAGAGAGAAGGGGGCAAGCCATAGGCAGGGAGTTTGGCCAACAGAGCCTTGTGCCAGACTTTGTAAAAAGCCTTAGAGTTATCAAAGGTGACGACAATGGATTCTCAATAGTTCACCAGAGAACATGACCCTACATGAGTCAGGTTGGACAGGAGGTCACCAGTGGATCTTGCCTTGTGGAAGCCATAGTGTTGATTGGATATAAGCGAGTTATATTCAAGACATTTCAAGAAGTGAGAATTGAGCAAAGTTTCGAAAACTTTAGCGAGAGAAGAGGTTAGGGCTAAAATATAATTTTTATATAGGGGAAATATTATAAGTGGTCATACAGAACTGATTTTCATAATATCTCTTTAGTAAAATTGTTCTCGACTTACAATTTTTTTTTAAAGATTTATTATTTAAGAAATTCAAATAGCAAATTGCAATAAGAATGCGTTTTCACTGATTACATCCTTTTAAGTTCTTTTTTTTTCTTTAATTCTATGAATATTAAACACTGATGATGATATACATTAAGCAATTTGACACCTGCTTTGCACAACTATAGACTTTCTTTGAAATTCAATATATCTTAGAGTTATTTCTGGAAATTTATAAATATGAAAAAAAATATGCCATTGATTAAAAAAAATATCAAGTATAAAATTCTGAGCAGCATTACCTAAAGAAACATATCTTAAAATTATTAAGCGAATGTTTAGTATTTAACTTTGGTTTGTAAAGAACGAAAACATTGCTAACATCATATCACTCATGTTTCAAAGTGATTAATTTTTTTTAGCTTATATTTATTTTTATAAATCTAATTTTATATTAATGTCCTGTTTATATTTAAGTGTTAATGTCCATTAGACTCTCGCTGGAGAGAAGTAATTATTCTATGTTGATGATACAACTCTGTGTCCATTCTCTTCTTGTCCTGACTTTATATTCCTTGTCTTATAACTGCTTCTTGCAAAAAAAAATAATAATAATGATAATACATGCATGAACATAATGTGTACAAGTAGGAAGCCAAAAAATAATGAAAATTATTTCTTAAAATTCATTTATAGTTATGCACAATAAGAAGAAAAAGAAAAGATTTAGTTCAAAATGTATTGTAACAATGTGATATTGCTGTGATCCTTAGAAAGCTAAAATCTCATTCA
>JAXCGZ010000333.1:15000-25000 GCA_037179515.1 Halocaridina rubra
CACACTCCTCAGTCATTTCATCTCAAACACACTTAGTATCCGTCTCTACTTACCTTCATACCCAATAATTCTGATCCATACATCACAGTTGGCACAACTACTTTCTCTTTCAAAACTTTCTTAACATTCATTCCAACCATCTATTCTTCATCACTCCTTTCAACGCACGCAAAACTTTACATCCTTCATTCACTCTGTGACACACATTTGCTTCCACACCACCATTTGCAGCTATAACCAAGCCTAAATACTTAAACTGATCAACTTCCTCAAGTGTCTCTCCATTCAACATAACATTCAATCCAGCACCATGCTTATTTCTTGTGCACCTCATAACCTTACTCTTTCCCACATTCACTTGCAACGTCTTTCTCTCACACACTATTCCAAATTCTGACACTAACTGACACAGCTTCTCCTCTGAATCTGCCACCACCACAGTATCATCTGCAAACAGCAACTGGTTCAATTCCCACTCGTTATCATCCCCATCTAAAATTCTCAAACCTCGACCACTCACTTATTCATTTACCTCTTTTACAACTTCATCAATATACAAATTGAACGGCCATGGTGACATCTGTGATGTCACCATGGCTGATCAATTTGTATATTAATGGAATCGTAAGAGAGGTGAATGAGGGAGTGTCTGGTCGAGGTTTGGGAATGGAAACCACTCACTCACTTCATTCCCTACCCTAACACAAACTCTACTGCCATCATACTAACTCTTCACTGCATGCAACAGTTTACCATCAATTCCATATGACCTCAAAACATTCCACAATGCCCCTCTATCAACTCTATTATATGCTTTCTCCATATCCAAAAAATGATATTCCTGTCTCTCCTCTGGCTTTTTCTACTCTTCCACTTTCACCATATCCCCTCTACATCCCCTCTCTCTATTTCCCCACTCTTTTGCTACTACCACTTTTACTTCAACCAAATAATGATCAGATATCCCAGCAGCCACAACCCTAAATACATGCACCTCTTTCACTATAGCAATCATGCTCTTTGCTACCAACTCATAATCCATCAATGCTCTTTCTTTCAGTCATCTATTTGCCACTCTCCTCCATGTATACTTATTTATTAACTTCTTCTTGGAAAAACTATTACCTATCACCAACTCTTGCTCCACACACATATCTAACAGTCTCTCGCCACTCTCATTCCCACCTTGTACCCCATGCTTTCCTACAACACCTTCTACCTCTCCATCACCAACTCTGGCCTTCAAGTCACCAAACCAAACTACATAGTTCCTTCGACTCAGACCATCCACGCACCTAGTTAACTCATTCCAAAATTCATCCCGCTCTTCCTCACTTCTCTCACATCCTGGCCCATACGCACTAACAAAAGCCCAACATTTCCTACCTATCCTAGCCCCCACCCACTTCAGCCTAGATAACACTTCTTTCCATTCCTCTACCTTATTTACCATCCATTCACTCAGCAATAATATTATATATATATATATATATATATATATATATATATATATATATATATATATATATATATATATATATATATATATATAAATATATATATATATATATATATATATATATATATATATATATATATATATATATATATATATATATATATATATATATATATATATATATATATATATATATATATATATGACGAAACACTAATATCCAACGCTAATCCCCTGACCTCGTATTGACGATGAAAACTCTTATCAATGTGGAAGCACTTCCCTTTGGTAATAACACAAATGGAGGCAATAAAGAGGAAATCAAAAGAGGAAATCATGATCACCCAAGTTCTAAAGAGAGAGGAAGAGTGAAAGATAAAAAACATGGGCTGAGAAATAGACATTTTTATAATTATCTACGTATTCCATTGGGTTTGTTCCTAGTTTCTTTGATGCTTCAATTTTTCCTATATAAAATGTTTCAAACCTTTATTTTATTCGACAGCTACCTGTAAAACTACGTGAACATATCGTGCGCCGTCGTTTTTATAGACATTTTTTCTTCGTACAATTCTATTTCCAATGTAAGATATGTATAAAAAGACTTTTATTTTCAATTGTACTCTCTTACTTCGTCTCTTACTTTTTCTGCATTCCTTCCTTTTGTTCTGTACTTTTATAGTAAAAACACATCACATGCAGAAAAAATTAGTGTGAGGGTGTGTGTATGAGAGAGAGAGAGAGAGAGAGAGAGAGAGAGAGAGAGAGAGAGAGAGAGAGAGAGAGAGAGAGAGAGAGAGAGAGAGAGAGAGAGAGAGAGAGGAGAGAGAGAGAGAGAGAGAGAGAGAGAGAGAGAGAGAGAGAGAGAGAGAGATCAACGTGTTCAAAAGTACGTCATCAACCAATCAAATACTAGTCAAGTCTAAACGAAATCGGCGTTTTTTTTCTTTTTGTTCCTAATATAAGAGGGAAGCTTCTGATATTCCCCATCCACCTCACTGCTTTATGATGAAAGCAGTGTACAATATATATCTAATAAAGTACATATTTACAACCCTTCACTGGATACAAGACATGTCTCTCACCGACAAGATAACGAGTTAATCTCATTTAAAGTGAGTCTCATGCCGTTTCTCCAAGACAGACACTGGAGCTCTTAGATGGAGAGGGTGAACTGTGTTTTCTATGGTAGCCCTTCTGTACTTAGCATAATAATAATACTAATAATAAATCTTTATTTCCAAAGTACATTGGGTATTCAAATAAGATGCATATATATTCCAGATAGACATCTGTGGTGTATGATATAGACATACTAAAACAAACAAATCATAAAGATGAGTGTACTATTAAAATTTACAAGTAAAATCTTCCTTTAAGAGTAACTTCTTAAGATTATATTTAAAAGTATGCACTGAACCAGCATTTTTTAGTTCTCTGGGAAGCTGATTATATAAATGAGGTCCACGAATGTTTATATCTCTTGAGCCAATATCAGTTTTAGACCTTCGTACTAATAAATCTTCCCCTTGACGGGTAGTTAACCCGGTAACTGAGCTTACTGTAGAAAAATTATACAAGCAATCAGGAAGATTGTTTCTTAGTATATTAAAAAAAAAAGGTACATATATCAAAAACATATTTATCTCTAATCTTTATCCATTCTAGATCTTTTAAAACAGGAGAGATGTGCTCGTATTTTCTTACATTGCCAACAGCCACTCGTGCTGCAAAGTTTTGTAACTTTTGTATTCTTTGTAATTGAGTCTTATTTGTACATCCCCAAACTTTGAGACAGTAATTAATTAAACTCATAGCTAAGGACTGGACAATTATTATACGAGTTGATGTTTCAAATGAGTCTTTTACCCTATTTAGATATATTAGAGTACCCATTACTTTTTTATAAACTTCATCTATATGCATTTCAAAATTCATGTAACGGTCAAAATAGACACCTAGGTTCTTTACCGAGTTCATTGGCTTAATGATATTACCGTTAAAATTTATATGAAGATTGTCATCAACTTCTGATAATAATTGTCTGGATCCGATAAGAATAGATTGGGTTTTAGTTTCATTAAGTAACAGACCATTTTTTAGAAAGTAACGTTTAGCCATATACAAAATTTCTTCTGCTCTACGAATAATATTTTCTAAATCATTAATTTCTCCTTCTATTAAGATTTGAGTATCGTCAGCATATTGAATGACATAACAGTTAGGTAAATATTTTACTAAATCGTTTACATATATTAGAAAAAGTATAGGTCCTAGGATCGATCCCTGAGGGACCCCAAACAATACCTTCTTGCGACTTGAAACTACATCTTTTATTCTGACTGACTGGTAGCGGTTTTTTAAATAGTTCTCGAACCAGCTTGGGTCAATGTTCATTTTTTTGCATTTGATGCTTTAGAGCTCTGTTAGAATATTTTCATATACAAACTCACTTTTCGATACTTTTGATACTTGAGTGCTATCTGAATTTTTGTTTATTATTGTGTGCTTTCTTTTTTTTTTTCCTTTTTTTTTTTGAGTGTCTGGGTGTAAAGCGTATTCATATTCTAATATATGTGTATATATTAGATGTTCTTTTCTTGCATATAATAGTTTTATGACTTCTTATTTTTATGTTTTCATCATTTGACAGCTATGGGTTTAATTAAATTGGATGCTAAGTTTTTAAATTCATTTTAAGCATAATCTGACTTTTTTCAGTGTATTGCATGTCATTGAGTTTTCATTCTTTGGTGATGATGGTGTAGTTTTAAGTTAATTATATATTATAGTATTTGTTTTTCTATTTTAGCCGACAATAATGATTGAATGGATTTAAGTGTTTTAAGTATATATGATGATGAAAGTAATTGTTGTTTGATCCTCTGAATTTGTTCAGCTTGCTTATACATATAAAAATGTTGAAATATTATTGTAAATTTTACGAAATAATTGCAAAATATTTTAATAATACGAGATAGAGAAAAACTAAGTTAAACTGAGCAAAGCTAAAATCTATTTATTCATCTATCTATCTATCTACCTATCTATCTATCTATCTGTCTGTCTATCAATCTATCTATCTATATATTTAACTATCTAGCTATTTATATGTGTACCTATATATTATTTTATCTTTCAATCTACCAGTCTAGCTATATATATGTCTATTCATCTATCCATTTACCTATCAATTTAATATTCTATCTATCTTTCTATGTATCTTTCTAATCATTCATCTGCCTATCCATCCATATATCCATCCAACCATCTATCTATCCACATATTCATTAATCTGTCTATCCATCCATCCATCAATATATCTATGCATGTATCTATCTATGTCTTTATCCATCCATCCATCCATCTATCTATCTATCTATTTATCTATCCATATATCTATCAATTTATGTATCTATCTATCTATCTATCTATCTATCTATCTATCTATATATTTATCTATCTATCTATCTAGCTACATATCTTTCTATCCAACAATCCATCCATTCGTCCATTAATCTACATATCAATCTATCTATCCATCCATCCATCCATCTATCTATCTATCTATCTATCTATCTTTCTATCTATATATCTATTTTATTATCAATAGGATGGACAGTCGGAGGTCAATGATTAAAGGATCCCCTTTGTAGCCTCATGTGAATAGACCAGCTATTGCTGCGGAAGAGTTATCGTCCAAAGTTGAGCTTAGCCTTGAGAAGCTCTCCAGTGGAACATTGAGAGTCAATTATTCAGAAATGAACAAAAAGATAATTCCTAATAAGAATAGTTGAGGCTCTAATAAATATCAGCTCTGCTGAAGAATTGAGCGTCTTGCTACAGCAGAAACCAACTCACCCTCAAATGTAGGTGTTCCTGTTGAAAATAAAACATATGTGGGCAAGTGCTGATGACGATTAGGACGGGTGGATCATCGTTGGAATGAAGAAAAGGT
Source organism: Halocaridina rubra (assembly GCA_037179515.1). Lineage (NCBI taxonomy): Eukaryota > Metazoa > Arthropoda > Malacostraca > Decapoda > Atyidae > Halocaridina > Halocaridina rubra. Next base: position 20,418 of record JAXCGZ010000333.1, read on the forward strand.
CTAGTATTGTTGGTTAAGATAAATCCGTTTATGATGCCTTGAAGGGGGCCCTAAAGAAAATATGACATCTACGTTGGTGGATGAGATTTGCAGTCTACTGTTGAGGATGAGCTGGGATTCTGTGATAATACTTTAAAAGTTAATGTATGCTAATGTACCGACTTGATGTCAAAGAGTGAAGACAGTAAGTCATTTCAAGCTATATTGTGTCTAGATGATAGAGATAAAGTTATAGATCGTGATTTGTGTCCAGATTGGGTAGTAATAAGAGAGCTTTATAGTCTTTATTCAAAATAAAACGTGCCTATAACTGAACTGGTTAAAATATTTGAGAACTGTATCCTATAATTGTAACTCCGATGTTGTATATTATATAGTTAAGACTAACGACCTTTCTTTATTGCAAGAAATAATTTTGCCTAAAGAGGATATTAACTTTGTAAATATGCTAAATAATGAATGCTTTTTAATTACTGTTCCAAGTGAGTTTAGTAATTTGGGTTCTTTTTCTGAAAGACCTGCTTGGGGGTTGGCTGTGAATTGGAGAAAATCTCTTGATATCAGAATTACTCCTGTCTGTCTTAAAGGTCAAATTCTTTGTTTTAAAATTAATAATGGTGCTGAAGATCTATTTAATGTTCAACCTTTATCTGACTCTGGAATCCCATGCGCTTGACTCACTGTAATTATGGAAGTACTTTAGCTGAAATGACTCCTCTCTGCCGGTTCAATCAGATCAATAAAACAATAATTGTGGATTTTAATGCGGACTCTGCAAAGGGCAGATTTTGGCATGAACTTAAAGCCTTTACCAATGAGTTATCATCAACTGCTGCAGACGAAGTTGTGCTACCCATAGTTCCCTCTACATACCTTAGTCCTGATCATAACACTACTTCAGGGCTGGGCTATGCAGTAACATCAAATCTTGCTTTAATTAGCAGATTATGTATTGGTTATGACATGTTTGCTTCGAGTCATTTTCCTTATATATGAATACTGAATTTGATTGTAATATATATGCAATCTAAAATTGCACCTGATATGTGTGTTGGGTGGTATAGAATGTCGAGATCTGACATAGCAGAAAGTGAGGAATTTTTTATATCTTTATGACAATGTGGCATTGCTGTGTCATAATAAAGAATGTGATAATGTATTTAATAAGTAGCTGCTGAATGAAGCACATTACTATTCACTTCAGGCATTGCATAGCTCTTCAAGAGACTTCAGAATTATTAAAAACAAAATTAAAACCATTCCAATGTTGAAATACAGGTTGCAAGAATCTTGAAGCCATTGATAGAGAAAAAATTTTATAGTGGAAGGCAAAAGACAAATGTAGAACAGGCATAGAATTTATATTAATGAAAGATTATAGGAAAAATTCTAAAAAGAATTTAGTGGGGTGTAAGAAAATTCAGGAAATTCCTAGAAATTAAGGTCCATCTAACTGATTCTCTAAGAAAAATAAAAACTCATTCTTGAAAGATGTCAGGAAAATAAAGGACGAGTATACTCATTTACATATTTCTAAATTAGATGAGATCGCAAATTAAAAAAAGCATTCTACAAGTGTTCACTGCCAATTTCTAAATGTATTTAATAACTCCAAATTGCCCGTGATCCCAAGTGGATATAATTCAAAACTAATAAATGAGAGATATAACAATATGAAATGTCTGGAAAGTTCATGATTGTCAAGTAAAGAAGACGATTGGATGTTTTAAAACTGAAGTTGGTAATGACAATATGCACTATCCATAAAGAACCTGTTAGTCGTTATGTAAGGAAGGATACGTCCGTTTATACATCATTTTTAGATTAATCTAAAGCCTTTGATAGTGTAAACCACTACAAATTGATTTTATCTTTAACTGTTAATAAAGAATCGTTTCATGTTGTAAATATATTATATACTATCATATACTAATTGTATAATATTCTATTAGATAAAATTTCAAGAATGACACAGGGTTGTAAAAATAATATACATGCCGTGAATACTTTAGCATATGCAGACGATATATGTCTAATTGCACCGTATAAAAGATGTCTTCAGTTGTTGTTGAATTATTGCATGAATTTACTTAATTAGTAGATCTGATTATTAATGCTAATGAGAAGTTTGTATTATTTTTAGAACTTATGGGAGTTTTAGAGCCACAGGTAATGTGATACGTGTGGGTGGTGCTCATTTTAAACTTTGTTTTAGCATAAATATTTAAGGGTTATTTTAAATTCTACGTTGAATAAAGTTAATGATATAGAAAAATGTAAAATGACTTGATAAAAAGCATGTTTTTTTTTTCTGCGATCTGTAAGTTTTATTCTATAAATGCAAATATTTTAACATTTCTATTCAAGACGAATATGACATGTTTTTATGGAATATTGTTATGGCACGACATGACAGGAAGCTCACAAAATGAAAACCAAATTTGCTAATGGATTTTAACATTGACACATCTTTCATATAAAAACAAATATTTCTTATTCTCAAAGATACTTAATGTTTGACAATTGTTGAATTTTCTATTCAAATATTATTTCCACAATTATTCTCTACCTATAAAACATATAATAACATACTGATATCATATTTTGAAGTTGAAAGTCTTTGTGACAACGATTTAGATTCTTTAAAGACAAGTTCCTTCTTGCATCCTGCAGTTGGGATAGGCTTTTAATCATTAACTTTTATTATTTTATTGAAGTTTTAATGCGAATATGTATATGTTTTATAAGATGCAGAAGTATTAAATGTTATATTTTAGATATGGCTTTACACCTATTAAGGTGGTTAATGTTCATGATAATAAAAATCATGCTTTTTTACTTTGTGAATACAATGTAATGTACTTTAGCGAAATAAAGATATAACTAACTCTGTATCTACCTGTTTATCAGTCTACCTAAATATCTATCTATCTACCTATCTATTTATCCATATATCTATCTATCTATATATTTATCTATCTTCTATCTATCTATCTATCTATCTATCTATCTATCTATCTATCTATCTATCTATCTATCTATCTATCAATCAATCTATCTATCTATCTATCTATCTATCTATTTTCTATCAATCTATCTATCTATCTATCTATCTATCTTTCTATCTATCTATCTATCTATCTGTCTCTCTGTTTGTCTTTGAGTGTATCTGCGCGTACATATGTTAGTGAGTGTAGAAAATGAATAATTTAATTTGTTAAGTTAATGTGTTCCGAAAGTTTAATCAGTGTCAATTACTTTACTAATTCATTTTTATGAAAACTTTGAGAGTACTTAAAGCTTAACCTAGAATTAGCCTAAAGTTAAATTTAACACCAATTGTACCTCTAAAGTTGTCTGTGAATATTAATTTAAGGTTATAATTTAGTGTGTGTTTAGGAAGGGTCATGTTGAAACCCTATTTCCTGGAAGCGAGAAAATTAATCATTACATTATTGATTTACCTCATGGGACATTCAAAAACGATTCATTACGTAATTATGAATGACCTATGAAGTTTTCTTGCCGTGTTACTCGACTGAAAATGTTAGGTCTACCGTATATAGAAAATCTACTGAAGTGGGATGTCTTTATATATATATATATATATATATATATATATATATATATATATATATATATATATATATATATATATATATATATATATATATATATATATATATATATATATATATATATATATATATATATATATATATATATATATATATATATATATATATATATATATATATATATATATATATATATATATGTATATATATATATATATATATATATATATATATATATATATATATATATATATATATATATATATATATATATATATATATATATATATATATATATATATATATATATATATATATATATATATATATATATATATATATATATATATATATATATATATATATATATATATATATATATATATATATATATATATATATATATATATATATATATATATATATATATATATATATATATATATATATATATATATATATATATATATATATATATATATATATATATATATATATATATATATATATATATATATATATATATATATATATATATATATATATATATATATATATATATATATATATATATATATATATATATATATATATATATATATATATATATATATATATATATATATATATATATATATATATATATATATATATATATATATATATATATATATATATATATATATATATATATATATATATATATATATATATATATATATATATATATATATATATATATATATATATATATATATATATATATATATATATATATATATATATATATATATATATATATATATATATATATATATATATATATATATATATATATATATATATATATATATATATATATATATATATATATATATATATATATATATATATATATATATATATATATATATATATATATATATATATATATATATATATATATATATATATATATATATATATATATATATATATATATATATATATATATATATATATATA
>JAXCGZ010000333.1:30000-32500 GCA_037179515.1 Halocaridina rubra
TATATATATATATATATATATATATATATATATATATATATATATATATATATATATATATATATATATATATATATATATATATATATATATATATATATATATATATATATATATATATATATTTATATATATATATATATATATATATATATATATATATATATATATATATATATATATATATATATATATATATATATATATATATATATATATATATATATATATATATATATATATATATATATATATATATATATATATATATATATATATATATATATATATATATATATATATATATATATATATATATATATATATATATATATATATATATATATATATATATATATATATATATATATATATATACATAAAATGAAGGTCTATCCGTCCGTGCTTAGAATATTGTTTGCACATCTGGGGTACTTCTACTTATATTTATCTCTTTGATAGTAGTCTAGTGGTAGTCTCCGTGGCTAGATGGTAGCGTCCGCGACTCTGTGCGGGAAGTGGCAAATGGGTGTTCGGGAGCAGGACTGGGGGAGTGCTCCGTGGCCGTCAATGGCACTTCGGGGCCGATCCCGGACCTGTTTCCCAGCTCTGCCGGGGAACGCATGAGGTTCAAGTAGCGCGGCCACCCTGTCCGACCAGCTCCGCCGTTCGTGTGGAGCCCGGGCAGCCTAAGGCGGCGCCGAGTGAAGCTGCTGAGGGTCGGTCGGCGCCCCCGCTCGCGCGTACGTGCGCACGTTCGCCCGATGGCCGAGGAGGGCTACTCTGAGGCGGCAGGTCGAGAGCTCGCGCCCCGTCACGAACTGAGGTTAGTAAGGGCACACACTCAGGGTAACAATTACGTCTGCCAAAATAAGTCCTTCACAATAATGCTAAGCGTCATAGCACTTAGTAGAAAAGGGAGGTCGTGACGTAAAAAACGAATCCTGATAGTAGTCTAGTCGGAAGAAGGGGTCCAAGTGCACTTAGTGGATTTTTTATTGGTACTTGTCTTATTCTATTCTCTGAAGTGTCTCTGTTAAGTTATTGACAAGTAACAGGTTCAAATAATGTCTTACGTGGCTCCTTTTTACTCTTTATTATTATTACGTGGACGCGAACCCTAGAAACAATAGAAAGTTGCAAAACATTTGAACTAAGCAACTTGCAGTGACAAATGAACACATTTTCCCATACAATTTTGACCCAAAAAATACATTGAAATAGATATTTTTAAGTTTTAAGCACATCTTGACTCAATATCGGAAGAAACTCGCCCCATAAAATGAAAAATAGTAAGAATTTAAAAAAATATTTTTTGTCTATATACTTTGATGTTAAGAGAAAGTCCTTTAAAATCATCTTAAGACATCAAATAAATTCCATATTCATGTTCTAACATTTGCTTAAGTCATTTTTGCCCTATGCTACTAATGAGCACCATCATCATCACCAGAAAAGATTTCGTCAAAGTCTATCTCTTGGATTTCCATCTCTTAATCATCATCACACTCATGATTTCCATCCTCTCAACCAGTCTCTGAGTTATTGTTTCTATAAAGCTTTTCATTTTCTGACTCCTATCTCTGTGCCAGTATCTCGATGAGACGAGAGAGAAGGAGGGAGAATAGGTCCATCTGACCAGATGGGCTCTAACACCCCCTCGTCCACCGTCTTCTCCCAGCCTATACCTTGATCATAGGGCTTGGGCCTCTCAAATATTGGCTGGTCTGCTCTCTTGTAGCAAGCAACTTTGTAGTTAGATCGCTGTACATGAGGGAAGATGCGGACCTTCCGAGGAGGCAGGCGTTCAAGGTCTACTTTTGAGTGCAAGTTCTGGACTTCGTCAACACCCACCATTTTTCGCAGCATCTTGGCACGCACAGCATCAAATGACTTTATTTGAGAATAGCCATACATGAGACAGGTAAATGCCTATATCTACTGCTGCAGCTCTTCATACACCAACCACAGATGTGGCAAGTTTGCTAAAAGCATTTTGATACTTAGGGTTCTTCTGCAGTTTCTTCAGTGGATTCACCTTGCCCTTGTCTTTGAATGCACTTGTGCAGTATTCCCCAGAAAAAAAGAAACATATCACCCCAACAGGGTGCTGCAGTAATCTGGGCCCAGTAACTCAACCAATTCAGATATATTTATCAGTTTACAATGCACCCCAGTGCCATGATCGAGATATATGGAGAGGTTGATCTTCTTGGCATGGAAGAGGAGGATCATCAGATGTCAGAAGTCTTCACCACGCTGGACTTGTACCCCCACTTGACAGCCTGGTGAAGAAATAAGATGATACGGCTAGCCATCTCCTCCTGGTCTGAGTATAGTTCATGGATCTCAGAAAAATGGACCTGGAACAAGTAGAGAAGAGCATATATAAATTATTATATTACCAACATAATGCATTAAATTAGCAATGAACATAGGTAATTATAGTGGCACCATATCCTTCTAACTTACTTTGTCATTCAATGAAGTAAGGTGATAG
>JAXCGZ010000333.1:37500-40000 GCA_037179515.1 Halocaridina rubra
AGCCACGAGTGAGGTTGGTGAATCTGTAATATGAACATAGTGGCATTCAGATAGAATGCGTTCATCCTAAGTACAGCAGATATAAGATATAAGGTTGGATTCCTTTTAAACCTTCTGTGGTGTAGTGGTAGCGCCTTGACTTAGTAATCATAAGTCGTAGGTTCGAGTCCCGGTTGGGGTAAAGAATGATTCATGTTTTCACATATATAATGTGCTTATTTGGTATTTCATGGCCCGAATGAGATTGGGAATTGAATTAAAAGCTAAAACGAAGCCACGAGTGAGGTTGGGGAATCTGTAATATGAACATAGTGGCATTCAGATAGAACGCGTTCATTCCTAAGTATAGCAGATATAAGCTATAAGGTTGGATTCCTTTTAAACCTTCTGTGGTGTAGTGGTAGCGCCTTGACTTAGTAATCATAAGTTCTAGGTTCGAGTCCCGGTTGGGGTAAAGAATGATTCATGTTTTCACATATATAATGTGCTTATTTGGTATTTCATGGCCCGAATGAGATTGGGAATTGAATTAAAAGCTAAAACGAAGCCACGAGTGAGGTTGGGGAATCTGTAATATGAACATAGTGGCATTCAGATAGAATGCGTTCATTCCTAAGTATAGCAGATATAAGGTATAAGGTTGGAATCCTTTTAAACCTTCTGTGGTGTAGTGGTAGCGCCTTGACTTAGTAATCATAAGTCCTAGGTTCGAGTCCCGGTTGGGGTAAAGAATGATATATATATATATATATATATATATATATATATATATATATATATATATATATATATATATATATATATATATATATATATATATATATATATATATATATATATATATATATATATATATATATATATATATATACAATATTTTTAGTATCTAAACAAAATCAGGTTTGCAATGACCATATTACTTAATACATTATTTTTAGCATTCTCATATAGTTAAGTATAGTTCTAGAATATTAACAGACTAAGAAAATATCTACAATATCCACTCTTATGCATATTGGATTTAGGAGTGAGAGTAATGCCGACAAGCGTGCAAAGCTAATCAAGAAGAAAAAAAATAGTGTTAGCTGATTACCCACCTGTTTGCTTCGATAGAGGTGCCAAAGAGTGGCACAGAGGAAGATGTGTTTTGGGAGTTTCCACTGGCTATTGGTTGCAGTTCCACATACATCCTGTGTGATTAAGTATACCAGCCTCTGAGTCTTTTCACACTTCTCTCCTACCTCGGGTATTCCTGTCAGCACCATGCTCTTAAATTTTACAAGATCATAGGGGAGTAGCTCTTCCACCTTCAAAGTATTTAGCTCATGTGCAGTTGGAGACTAAGACACTTAATTTGATTCTTTGAATGCTTTTATAATGAGGGAGCAGATTATTGAGGGTTGCATATTTTTTTAGCTGGTTTGTTGTACCAAGCTAGTAGGCACACGCTATTGCATCAGCTAATGTAATACTTGAACTGGAGGTGTGGTATACCTCCACACAACCACAGAGTGGTACCTTGGAGAAGGTAATTGCTTGCGAGATGTCTTTGTCTCCTTACAAGTGGTTTATCAATTTCTCATTGCGGTAGTCTGGATTGGGAAAACCACATTTATCAAGCTACTCAATATACAAGTTATGATGGAATGTCAGTTGGACAACCTCATTGCATTCAATCACATGCCTAAGAACACAATTCTTCTCGCTCTCATATGCTCTCTGATGTGCTGCTATCTTCTGTGCCTGAATGTTGTCAATGCTGTCTGACTTCTCTGTCCTCTCCTTCCCAAACACATGATTCTGGTACTCGTTGTTGAATGTGTGTCTGGATGATGGGTGGTGCCTCGCTTCCATTGCGTAAAAGTCATTACCTGTACTTTGCGGTAAAGAGCCTCCTTATTAATTTTTTTGTGCCCTGGGCAAAATAATTTCCCAGGCTGATTCCTTGTCTATGAATGTATGTATGTATGTATGTATGTATGTATGTATGCATGTATGCATGCATGTATGTATGTATGTAAGGTTGCAAATATGTATGGAATGAATGTATTTATGCATGATTGTCTTTTCTAGCTATTTGTAATAGCTAGTTTCCATGCCAGTATGCATGTTAAACGATAAATGGGTTTAACAGTTAAACCCATTTATCCTTTAACATGCATTCAGGCATGGAAAATAACAGAGATAGCACATTTCCAGACTATATACCTACCAAATAGCAATGTCGAAATAAGGAATTAGATCGCCAACTCCCTAACGAATGTCCGATTTAATTGTTAAAAAGTTGAGACAAAAACTTATTCATATTAGAATAGAGCTTGCTTCATTTACATTACAACCCTCAGTCATTCCACATTTATAATAATGCATTGTGATATTTAATATTATTTGGTCAAATTGCAGATGAAACACATATGTGTTAACACATAAACACAACTTATAACAATCAATTAGTCTTTGGGTCAACATGACTTCCTGCTTGATGCTTGGTCGCAGATGT
>JAXCGZ010000333.1:50000-57500 GCA_037179515.1 Halocaridina rubra
ACACACACACACACACACACACACACACACACACACACACACACACACACACACACACACACACACACACACACACACACACACACACACACACACACACACACACACAAAGTTAAATGAGGAAAGAAATGAAGACGAGAATAAAAATTTTTGTTTCATAGTTCTTACAGACAAAGGGGAGATAAAGAAGATAATGAAAGAAGATCAGGAGATGGGGCCTCATTAAGACTGCTGTACGCAAATGCTGATGGAATATCTGGTAAGGCAATAGAATCAATAGATAGGATTCACGACAGTAAGGCAGATATAGTAGCAGTTCCAGAGACTAAGTTAAGTGAGGACATAAACAGTGTCAAAGTTATTCCTAAGGGCTTCAGAATATTAATGGTTGAAAGATCTGAGAGGACTGGTTGAGGGATAGCACTGTTCATAAGTGAAACGTTTCAGGTTGAAGAAATAAACTTTGCTATAGAAAGTGAGTTCAAGGAATTTCTTGTTGCTCGCATAAATACTGTGTCAGAGAGTATTATAATAACTGTTGTATATAACCCACCAAGGAACCAATATAGGCTAGAAGTTTATAGGGAAAGTCATATAGGTACTATTGAAGTCATAAACTCAGTTGTTAGCATTGCACTGGGAAAAAAATTTAGGATTTTGATTATAGAAGATTTTACTCATACAGAGATAGTTTGCATAAATATTGACCCAGACAGTGGTGAGGACTCATATAGGGCAAGATTCCTAAATTGTGTAAAAGGGAATTTCCTGCACCAACATGTAATGGAACCAACGAGGGCCAAGGGTGGGGATGAGCCATCACCGCTTGATTTAGTATTCACAGATAATGTGTAGGATATGGAAAAAAATGAGTGTGAACCACCAATAGGAAAGAGTGACCACTGTATGTTGTTGATGAAGTATATCATCGGAGATATTCTGCCTGAAAGTAGAGGCACTGAAAACAAAAGGAGGAACTATCCAAAAGGGGGTCACATCAAAATAAATGAGCTTTTTGCAGTTATTGACTTGAGACCTTGTTTAACAACAAATATGTACAAGAAATGTACGACATCTAATCAGAGGAATATGGAAAGTTAGTAGATTCTTGCATACCCATCACCAAAATAGGAGAAATTCATGCCAGAGAGAAATGGTTCAATAATGAGTGTAAGAGAGCTGAGGAGTTTAGAGACAAATGCTGGAAAAGGTATAGGAGAAAAAAACATAAATGAATGGCAGACTTATAAAAGAGCAAGAAATTATTACCTAAGTAAAAGAAGAGAGGCAGAGAGAGACTATGAAAGGGATATCACCAGGAAAATTAAAGAAATTTCCAAACTTTTCCACAGGTTTATCAGAGGAAAACTGAAGGTAAAAGAACAGGGTTTAAAGCTAAATAGACAGGATGGAAGCATCACTGAGATGGATGATGATATCTGTGAAGAATTGAACAAGGAATTTCAGTCAGTATTTACAGTAGACAATACCTCACCCCTTCAGATTGGAGAGATAGAAGCTCATGGTCCGGTATTAGAAAACATCATATTTTCAACCACAGAGGTATGCAAAGTGCTGATGGAGTTAGATGCCCATAAAGCTACAGGTCCTGATGATATATCCCCTTATGTAATTAAGAAATGCGCTAATTCAGTATAGCGGCATCTAAGTATCATATCTAATAAGTCGCTGGAGTAAGGGGAAATTCCAAGACGCTGGAAACAAGCAAACATGGAACCTATCTTCAAAAAGGGAAGGAGGGATACGGCTCTAAACTATAGACCTGTTTCCTTGATCAGCATAGTTTGCAATGTCATGGAGAAACTACTAAGGAAACATATCTCTCTTCACTTGGAAACCTTCAACTTTTTGTCAGTGAGACAACAAGGTTTCAGAGAAGGGAGATCAACAGTAACAAGCTTATTAGAGTTTTATGATGAAGTAAGCCGAATCTTACAGGAAAGAGAGGACTGGGCCGATTGCATATTCCTAGACTTCCAAAATGCATTTGACACTGTCCCAATGGGAGACTTATTAAGAAGCTGCACACAAAGGCAAGAATAGGTGGAAATGTCTTGAAATGGATAAAAACTTACTTAGACGCAAGGGAACAGATGGTTAGAGTAAGACAGTGTGTGAATAGAGTAGCGTTCCAAAGGGCTCTCTTTGAGGGCCACTTTTCTTCCTTGTATATGTAAATGACCGACCAGAGTCTGCAAATTCATTCAAAAATATGTTTGCAGATGATGCAAAGTTCTTAAAAATTAAGAAACGAGAACAATGGTAGAGAACTTTAGGAATATCTAATTAGTCTGCATGAGAAGTCAGAAAAGTGGCTAACGGATTTCAATACTTCAAAATATAGGGTATTGAGAATGGGTAAAAGGGCAAGAAGGCCCAAGCTTAGCTACTCAATGGCAGGAATGGAACTTCAAAAGACAGAGAATAAGAAAGATCTATGAGTAAGCATATTGACCGATTTGTCTCAAGTAATGCATATAAATGGCATAGTAAGAGGAGCATATGCTTTGTTAGCAAATGTAAGGGTAGCCTTTAGGCACATGGACAGGGAAACGTCCAGAAATATTCATGTAACCTATGTGAGACCAAAACTTGAATGTGCAACCCCTTTTGGAGTCTGCTCTTGAAAAAAACACCTAGTTAAGCTGAAAAAAGTTCAAAGACGTACCAAACTGGTGCCAGAAATACGCAATCTTAGTTATGATGAGAAACTGAGGAAATTTGACTTACCATCAGTTGAAGCTAGAAAAACGAGGGAGGATATAGCGATGGTTTTTAAATTCCGTCATGCTTATGACAGAGTTTATATGGATCGATATTTTGATATGGCTGGCACTAGAACTAATGGTCATAATTTGAAGCTTCGTTTGAAAATTTCTTTACAGGATGTAAGGAGATAGATACACAGACATATAAATATATAGGTACATAAATAATGAGACAGTGTGAGATAAATAGATTGATATATAGATAGATAGATACACAGACAAAGATATATAGATAGATACATACATAAATAAAGAGACAGTGTGAGATAGATTGATAGATAGGTGGATGGATAGATGTATAGACAGATATATATATATATATATATATATATATATATATATATATATATATATATATATATATATATATATATATTATATATAATATATATATATATATATATATATATATATATATATATATATATATATGTATATATATATATATATATATATATATATATATATATATATATATATATATATATATATATATATATATATATATATATATATATATATATATATATATATATATATATATATAGAGAGAGAGAGAGAGAGAGAGAGAGAGAGAGAGAGAGAGAGAGAGAGAGAGAGAGAGAGAGAGAGAGAGAGAGAGAGAGAGAGAGAGAGAGAGAGAGAGAGAGAGAGAGAGAGAGAGAGAGAGAGAGAGAGAGAGAGAGAGAGAGAGAGAGAGAGAGAGAGAGAGAGAGAGAGAGAGAGAGAGAGAGAGATTCTAAATATATATCGCTAATGCCATATCATAAAGAGTACTTCTAAGAATTTCGTTTTGATAATTCACTGTCGAATTCCTTTTGTAAGCCTTCTTGAATGACGTCTCCATCTACTAAGACTCTGATAATCATCCATTCCCCTTCTCAGTCCTATTAAGGAAGACTCATTAATGCAGAATTATACAATACTGTGTATGATGAAACTTGATTATAGATCGATAGATAAATATGTAGGTAGGTAGGTAGGTAGGTAGGTAAATATATAGATAGATAGATAGATAGATAGATAAAGAGTAACATAGATAGATAGATAAATATATATATAGAGAGAGATAGATAAATAGATAGATAGATAGATTTGATGGATTTACGGACACGGGGACCTGTCTTTGTGAATATAGCAAAGTGTCAAGAATATTAACAAATATTTGAAATATTTGATATCACTGGAGGTCTCAATCAAGAAAATATAAGTGAGAAAGTAATGAAAACTTCCAAGATCGAGAAATGGTGAGAAGTGTAATAGTTACACTTTTATTGAAGACTATATATCCATATAAAAAGATTGGCGTTCAATTGTTGTTGCTTAATTAACTTAAGTTAAAAAACAAGTACCCATTTGTAGAGTCATATATTTGTTAACAGTGATGGAAAAAAATAATATGCATATATATATATATATATATATATATATATATATATATATATATATATATATATATATATATATATATATATATATATATATATATATATATATATATATATATATATAATATATATATATATATATATATATATATATATATATATATATACCTTGGCTGTTTCCCCCTTTAATTGGGGGGTAGCAGACATCATGAAAGGAAAACAAATAGGGGGATTACTTTGCTCTATGGGCAATGACGAGGGAGCTAGCGACCGCTCAGATGGCACTGCTGGAGTGCCACAGCCCATCCTCCCGGCTCTTCCACAACCTGTGTCGCTTCACAACTGCCAGCTCCTCCTACTGCCCCTACCACAGGGCTATCTCGGTAAGATGCAGCCCCGTGGTAACAGCAGATGCCCATCAGAGCCGCGTCACAATCGCTCGCCACTCATTCCTATTCCTAGCACGCTCGCTTGATTCCCTCACATCCATCCTCCTATCATTCAGGGCTCTCCTTACTTCATCCATCCATCCAAACCTAGGCCTCCCTCTAGCATTTCTCCCATCAACTCTCGCATTCATCACCTTTTTCAGCAGCCTTTCATCATCCATCCTTTCCACATGACCAAACCATCTCAGAACATTCATATCTACTCTGGCTGCAATTTCTCTCCTCACACCCGTTCTTGCTCTCACCACTTCATTCCTAACCCTATCCAATCGAGATACACCAATCATACTCCTCAGGCATTTCATCTCAAACACATTTAGTTTCCGTCTCTCACTTACTTTCATACCCCATAACTCTGATCCATACATCACAGTTGGCACAACCACTTTCTCATACAAAACTTTCTTAACATTCATTTCCAACCCTCTATTCTTCATCACTCCTTTCAATGCACCCAACACTTTACATCCTTCATTCACTCTGTGACACACATTTGCTTCCACTCCACCATTTGCAGCTATAACCGAGCCTAAACACTTAAAATGATTAACCTCCTCAAGTGTCTCTCCATTCAACATAACATTCAATCCAGCGCCATCCTCATTTCTTGTACACCTCATAACCTTACTCTTTCCCACATTCACTCGCAGCTTCCTTCTCTCACACACCATTCCAAATTCTGACACTAACTGACACAGCTTTTCCTCTGAATCTGCCACCACCACAGTATCATCTGCAAACAGCAACTGATTCAGCTCCCACTCGTTATCATCCCCATCTACCATTCTCAAACCTCGACCACGCACTCGCTCATTCACCTCTCTTACAACTCCATCAACATACAAATTTAACAGCCATGGTGACATCACACATCCCTGTCTCAGTCCCACACTCACTGGAAACCACTCACTCACTTCATTCCCTACCCTAACACAAGCTCTACTACCCTCATACAAACTCTTCACTGCATGCAACAATTTACCATTTATTCCATATAATCTCAAAACATTCCACATAGCCTCTCTATCAACTCTATCATATGCTTTCTCCAGATCCAAAAATGCAAAATACACATCCTTACCCTTTGCTAAATATTTCTCACATAACTGCCTAACTATAAAAATCTGATCTATACAACCTCTACCTCTCCTAAAACCACTCTGCACTTCCGCGATCACATATTCTGTCTTATCCCTAATCCTATTAACCAGTATCCTACCATACACTTTTCCTACCACACTCAACAAACTTATACCCCTAAAATTACTGCATTCATACATATCTCCCTTACCTTTGTATAGGGGCACTATACAGGCAATCACCAAATCCACTGGCACCAATGACAACATAAAGCATATATTAAACACTCTCACTAACCATTCCAATGCAGTCACACCCCCTTCTTTCAACATCTCCGCTCTCACACCATCCATTCCAGGTGCTTTACCTGCTTTCGCTTCATACAATGCCCTTTTCACCTCCTCTCTTGTAATCTCTCTCTCATTTTCATCTCCCATTACTGGCCCTTGAACCCCTCCCACTGCCACTATAGCTGCCTCTCTATCTTCCTCTACATTCAGCAAGCACTCAAAATATTCTGCTCATCTTTTCCTTGCATCGTTCCCTCTTAACACCTGTCCATTCACATCTTTCACAGTCTCTTCCATCCTCGATCCACCCTTCCTTGCTCTCTTCACTTCTTTCCAAAACTTCTTTTTATTCTCCTCATATGACCTACTAAAATCCTGTCCCCACCTAACATTTGCCAACCTCTTCTCTTCCTCTACTTTCCGCTTGGTTTCCACATTTTTTCCCTATATCTTTCATACTTCTCCCTACTTTTACACTGCAGCCATTCCTCAAAAGCCCTCTTTTTCTCTTCCACCTTCATTTTCACCCCTTCATTCCACCACTCGCTGCCCCTCCTCATGCCACCTCCAACAAACCTCTTTCCACACACATCACTTGCATGTCCCACAAAACATTCTTTCATCAACCCCCATTCCTCCCCTAACTCCCTAACTTCTCTTTCTTTCACCCTGTCATATGCCACTCTCAACCTGTCCTGATATTCCTGTTTCTTCTCTGGCTTTTTCAACTCTTCCACCTTCACTATTTCCCTTCTACATCCCCCCACACTATTTCCCCACTCTTTTGCTACTACCACTTTTGCTTCAACCAAAAAATGATCAGACATCCCAGCAGCCACACCCCTGAATGCATGTACATCTTTCACTCTACCAATCATGATCTTTGCTACCAACACATAATCCATCAATGCTCTTTCTTTCACTCTTCCATTTGCCACTCTCATCCATGTATACTTATTTATTAACTTCTTAAATAAACTATTACCTATCACCAACTCTTGCTCCACACACATATCTAACAGTCTCTCGCCTCTCTCATTCCCACCTGGTATCCCATACTTTCCTACAACACCTTCTATCTCTCCATCACCCACTCTGGCATTCAAGTCACCCAACACAACTACATAGTTCCTTCTACTCAGACCATCCACACATCTTGTTAACTCATTCCAGAATTCATCCCGCTCTTCCTCACTTCTCTCACATCCTGGCCCATACGCAATAACAAAAGCCCAACATTCCCTTCCTATCCTAGCCCTCATCCACATCAGCCTAGATGACACTTCTTTCCATTCCACTACCTGATTTACCATCCATTCACTCAGCAATAATGCCACACCTTCTCTCGCTCTCCCCCTTTCAACCGCAGACACCCTACCCGTCACATCACCAAATGCCACTTCTCCTTTTCCTTTCATCTTCGTCTCACACAATGACAATACATCCATCCTCCTCCTACCAAACATATATCCAATCTCACATCTTTTGCTCTCTATCGTACTAC
>JAXCGZ010000333.1:70000-75000 GCA_037179515.1 Halocaridina rubra
AGTAAGGATTCTCATGTTGACAGTTGCGATGCTGGTATATATACATATCTCATTCACATAACTTGAAATAGTATATACTATTGAATAGGACAAATATAGCGCAGTAGTAGAATGCTCGACTGGGGTGGTGACGGTCCTGCATTCAAAGCAACAGCATGACGTTTAGAAGTGCATCATATTAAATTCCACAGCATCCATTCATCTGTATCGATTACTAAATGGGAACAAATATATTTACACACACACACACACTATATATATATATATATATATATATATATATATATATATATATATATATATATATATATATATATATATATATATATATATATATATATATATATATATATATATATATATATATATATATATATATATATATATATATATATATATATATATATATATATATATATATATATATATATAGCTATAGATATATAGATATATTATATATATATGTATATGTATATATGTATATATGTAGATAGAAAGATAGATAGATAGATAAATATATATAGATATATATATAGTTAAAGTTTGCCGGTGTTTCAGTTCCGATATCCATCTGAGATGCTCCTCAGAACGTCAGCCGAGGCAAGCCCCAACCCTTTCACTGTGGTGCCCATCCAAAGCACGTAATCTTCCCAGTAAACAGCTTAAACTCTCGGTCCTGAGTGGCAACCGATCTGTCGACCTCGCGAATGCGAGGCCAGCGTGTTACCATTGTACTAGCCAGAAGGCTATATATATATATTCCTCTCGACTTGGTACCCGCTGAATTTATAATTTATCAAACATTGTTCTTGGGAGTATGAACTTGCCATTTATAAGTAGCATATCACAGAAGTTTCTTGACCCTGGCTTTCAAAGAATTTAACTCTTTTGCCATAATTACATTTTGCTAACTTGAAGTGTACGCACAAATAAGGCTATTTTCTGAATGACTCCCTGTTGAAGATAAACTTCTAAATATAGAATGTTTTACATAGTTCACAGAGTTACTAACCTGATTTGTTATATCGTAATATATGTTTTATAGATATAAGGCAACTTGTATTATGTTGTATTAATTCCCTTCTTAGAGAATTATTCGATGAATTATCATTTCGATGGTATCATTTCCCATATCTGTACATCGGGTGGATTAATTTTTATTTCCGAATCAGAATAACATTTTTATTATTGCGTTTTCTACCTTATTTATAGTTTCCACATCTCTTTTTGAGAAAATTTTTGAAGTTTGTAATATTGCTACTAGTGCTTACTGTGAATTCTGATAGCCAAAAGCCAAAAATGTAATTTTAAGTTTAATAATGTTGTTTAGACTTCAATATATCAATTCTTTTAAGTTAGCTTTACTGAAATGATATTGCTTTCAATGTCATTGAATCAAGAATGTAGTTTATGGATTTACAATAGCATTATGTTTTAATTCATTAATATCACCAGAAAATGTAAAATCTAATTGCCTCTTATAGCATTCATCCTCTGGGAGCAATGGTCATGCTACGATATGCACAAAAATATGAATTATCCTGATGAAAATTTAACTATCTCAAAAAATGTGAATACTTAACTAAGTCATAGTTTACAATTTGCAGTATGAGAGAGATTTCGTTTATTTTTAATGACCATTATTACCCATGACTGAGAATTAGTTTTTCAATGTTTTGAGCAGAATATAAATATTTACACAGTCTTTGATAATTAAAAAAAAAAATTCTGAACTCGCAACAGATATGAATGTTATCTTTGAGAAAATAATACTCAGAATATCTGTAGATACATGTTAGATGTTGGAAATAGACAATGACTCAGAGGTGTACTAAATTCTCCATGTTAAAAGATATGATCATCAGGAAGATTAGATAAATACGGATGTTAAATATTAGATTTTCCTAACCCTGTTCCACATTTTTCTTCCATTTAAGCCATTTACTATTCCTACTCTATATCTTATGCCATTCATTTCACTGAAATTTAATAATTATAATTTTTATCCACATACTGAGGTGGTAAAATTGGTCTTTACAGCAACTTCAACATATAACACAGAGAAGAATATCTAAATGTCTCCGACTTTTTCATGGCAAATATTCTCCTTTTGATATTTCAATGGTTGCCCTGTGATATATGTAGCATTCGTAAAAGATGTATTATTTAATTTTACTCTAAAAAAGAATAAATTAATTCTTAAAAGTACATAATTACACAAAATACATAAATTATAGCAAAGTAAAAATAAAGCAAGTGTGAAAGGAAAATTACAGCGCACCTATAAAATTGTCTTCAACAATACTTATCATGACTATTACGGAAAAGCAAAGATATATTGAAATTACCTTTACAGAGAACATTGTTTAATTCCTCGATGCTGTTGGCCATAGTACAATTTCGAAACCCTTAGATATATTGAAATAGCCTCAGAATTCGATACCATTCAATAAGTAAATAGCCAATAAAGAGAGTAAGAACAAGATGTACTTTGATATTTAACCTTTAATTCTCATCCATAATAATGGTTCTTGTAATATTGGAAACATTAATTAAAGGAGCTTCATGACCAATGAAATTACCCAAAAAATGAAGAATACAAAGCGATAGAATAAAAATATATAATATAAATTATTTCTTTTTCAAAATATGCAGAGAGCTATTATTATTATTACTATTATTATTATTATTATTATTATTCCTATTATTATTATTATCTTGGATGTAGTAACCCAAGGCATTAGAGATCAGTCACCATGGTGTATGCTCTTTGCAATGACATTGTATTGTGTAGCAACAGACGAGAGGTAGTGGAAGAGAATCTTGAGTGGAGAATAGTGATGGAGGATAGAGGACTGAAAATCAGCAGGAAGAAGACAGAGTACTTGAGGTTGAGAGATGATGAGGAAGGGGAGGTCAATTTGCAGGGGGAGGTGTTGAAAAGAGTTGAAAAGTTCAAGTATTTGGGATCAACAGTAGCAGAGGATAGTGACCTAGAGTCAGAAATAACCCACCGAATACAAGCGAGATGGAAGAACTGAAGAAAGTGTCTGGGGTGCTGTGCAACAGGAGAATAGGGATTAAGTTGAGGGTTAAAGTGCATATGACAGTTGTGAGACCTGCGATGATGTATGGAACCGAGACATGGGCAATAAAGAAGACACAAGAGAAAAAACTGGATGTGGCACAGATAAGGATGTTGAGATGGATGTGTAGGGTGACAAGAAGCGATAAGATCTGAAACGAGGTAATTAGAGGTACCTCAAAAGTTAGAGAAATATCAGATAAGATACAAGAAAGTAGACGAAGAGGGTATGGTCATGTCGTTAGGAGGGATGAACAGTATGTTTGGAGGAGGGTGATGGAAATGGATATACAGAGTAGGAGAAGGAGGGGGAGACCAAAGCGTAGGTGGATGGATTGCATCAATGACGACCTGAGGTCTAAAGGTATGTTTGGTGATGAGGTATGGGACAGAAACAAATGGAGAACACTGGCCAGGAACATCGACCCCACATAAAAGTGGGAAAAGATGTAGACGAAGATTATTATTATTATTATTATTATTATTATTATTATTATTATTATTATTATTATTATTATTATTATTATTATTATTATTATTATTTTTTATTATTATTATGGATGACAATTTGTATTATTATTATTATTATTATTATTATTATTATTATTATTATTATTATTATTATTATTATTTTCGATGTTGTTGTTGTTGCTGTTGGTGTTATTATTACTGAGCAAAATTAATGGACTCATCATATACGGGTGTTTTTCCTTTGAGAACTATATTTATTCGTATGTTTGATAATGTATAATATGCTATTTATTTTATCATATTGAAATGTATATCTAGGTTTTATTACAGAAAGAATTACTCAGTTTTCTAGTCGATTAGAGATATACGTTTATTGGATAAGTCTGATGCTGAAATCTAGTTATATAGTTTGTCAAGTAGAGTTATATGATTTTCTATAATTTAACATAACGCTACTTATATTAAAAGCTTTAGGCATATACAGAAACATTAATTTCATAATATAGTTTTTAATTATTAATTTTCATTACGGTGCTTTTGAAATAAGAATTCATAAGCTTATGAAAACATAATGAGAATATTCTTCCCTGGTTTATCAGCTTATTTAAAGTCTAAGGTACAAAATTAGAAACTGGATATACCAAATATGAAATAGCATGTTTTGCAAGAGAGAGAGAGAGAGAGAGAGAGAGAGAGAGAGAGAGAGAGAGAGAGAGAGAGAGAGAAATGCCTGCAATTGGAATAATTTAGTATTTGATAAGTGATTGTGCATGGAGATGCAAAAGTGACAAATAGGGGTATAAAAGCATGACAATTTGTCGTCATAAAGTAAATGTGGAAATATGTAATACAGTTTCTTCTTTAGGGGATGATGAGAGTTTATTGCATTGTATCTATGTATCCATGCTGAGACTCACGAAGAGGCTGTGTGAGGAAAACTAATTACAAAGGTAGAAATGGGAAATCTAAATATTCATGGCTATGAGAAAGTTTGTATTAGTAATGAAGAGTTGTAGCATTTCATAAGAAGAAATATTAAAGAAAATGGTTGTATGCTTTAACTCAGACTAACTTAACCCTTTGTATGACATGAGGGGTCAAAATTACCCCCACAGAATTTCTTAAATGTTGCCAGTTTGCTATTTATTAACATAGGATTGTTTCCTTCACTGACTTTGTTTATACTAGTCTACTTTACAGGTACAAAACGTTTTGTGACGTAGAAGTGTCTAGTTTGAAAATTACAAAGCCGCATACTTCACTGGGGTCGCTGTAGACCCGACATGGCAATCCGTGTTACTTGAATTTTGGGTCTTCATTTTCATGCCGTTTTCTCTAATTGTGACCTATGGGACTATAACTGCTGGAATATCCAAATTATCATATTTTGAAAAGTATGTATAGATAAGAATTATATAATTTCAATCTGTAGGTAGTTTCAACA
>JAXCGZ010000334.1:2500-12500 GCA_037179515.1 Halocaridina rubra
TATATATATATATATATATATATATATATATATATATATATATATATATATATATATATATATATATATAATATATATATATATATATATATATATATATATATATATATATATATATATATATATATATATATATATATATATATATATATATATATATATATATATATATATATATATATATATATATATATATATATATATGATCAAATAGGCATATTAACATATGTGACAACAGGATATATATTTTGACCCTGGCCGGGATCCGAACCTAAGACATAATCATTGTTCCAAGGAACTACCAACTGCATCACTGAAGGTCTAAAAGAAGTTAATCCCTCAACTAACTGCTAAGCTGGGTAATGAACACATTCTTCTGATTACCTTTTGTTCATTTTACAGCTTCTTCTCACGAAGAAGATTGGGTTCGGTTCCGGTTTTACGTCACGGACTCCCTTATCAACCAAGGGATAGGACGGTTGCCTTCTTGCGAAGGACTTGTTTTGGCAAATGTAATCCTTACGCTGAGTGCATGCCTTTGCTAACCTCAGACCGTGACGGGGCGCGAACCCTCGACCTGACGCCTCAGAGTCGGAGACGCTACCGACTGAGCCACGGCGACTACGCGAAGAAGGTTGGGAAGAAGCTGTAAAATGAACAAAAAGCATGCAGAACAATACGCTCATTAACTAGCTTTACAGTTTGTTGAGAGGTTAGCTTCTTATTTTAGACCTTCATTGGTGTAGTTGGTAGTGCCTTGGCACCATAATTATGTGGCTTAGGCTCGAATCCCTGCCAGGGGCAAAATATGCTATATATATATATATATATATATATATATATATATATATATATATATATATATATATATATATATATATATATATATATATATATATATATATATATATATATATATATATATATATATATATATATATATATATATATATATGAATCATTTTTTACCCCGACCGGGACTCGAACCTAGGACTTATAATTACTAAGTCAAGGCGCTACCAACTACACACCACAGAAGGTATAAAAGGAATCCAACCTTTCTTTTATACCTTCTGTGGTGTGTAGTTGGTAGCGCCTTGACTTAGTAATGATAAGTCCTAGGTTCGAGTCCCGGTCGGGGTAAAATATGATTCATGTTTTCACATATGTAATGTGCTTTCTTGGTTATATATATATATATATATATATATATATATATATATATATATATATATATATATATATATATATATATATATATATATATATATATATATATATATATATATATATATATATATATACTGGCATATATTGATAAGAATGACAATCTTTAATAATATATAGATATATTTTATGGGCTTTTCTGATTTATATCATCCGCACACCTTGGCTCATCTACATTAGAAAATAATTCAGTCAAATAACAACGGAAAAGAGATTCTTTAATATTCAGTCAAAGAATGGAAAAATAAAGATCCCCAATGGCTTGGGGAAAATTCATAGCGGACTGGTATTTAAAGGAAACAATAAAGAACATATTCCCTCTTTATGTTACGCACCATCTCATCTATCACAATTAGTTCCCATACTAATGGGGAGAACAAAGACATGATGGAGCTGGGGGATTGAGTATGGATGCCTTTCCAAACGCCCCGCAATTGAATCGAACCCACTTTAGCCATTTCTAAAGTGCACTCTCTACCAATGAACTATCGCTACCCTCTCTTTATGTAATAAGAATAAAACTATAAGAATGATGGCATTAAATCTATGCTTATGGAAATTTTACGGGATTTCATTACGATAACAAAAGGGATAAAGAAAGATTTGTGATTAAGTGTAAGTGAGGGTAATAATTCTCTGAAATGCAATTCATGGTTGCACGCAAATGCAAGACTGAATGAAATATTTATATCGTTTATTGCAGGATCTGCATCTGTGGAGAAAGATGACCATAATTAAATGCAACAAAGTCTAATAATTCTGGAATTATAAGACTAAATGATATAATTAAATTATATTTTATTCATTTGCAGCTGGGAAGAAAAAAAAAACGATGCATTATGAGAAATGGGAAACGAGCAAACTGAAATGCTAAAACAAGCGGTAACTCTGCGCTGAGTGTGAATAAGTTAACGTCTTATTTAAATACGACTAGCAAAGAAAATGTCGACTCCAGAAGTAAGTGTAATAAGGAAAAAAGGAAAACCTAGAATGAGATAGATGGAAAGGGTTGAAAAAGATCTGGGTGCACTTGGTATGTCTGCGAGCAGGGAAGAAAGAGTGCAAGAGCTGGAATGAATGGAAAGAGATTGTGTGTAGGTGAAGCAGGCCACTGGCTTTCTCGCACCTGCTAGCACAACAAACTAGGATGGGTGGGTATGGGGGGTTGCCATGTAATGAAATGGTGGGGGTAGACCAGTGGTAGCTGTCGGGCCTCATGGCAGAAAAATCTTTCCCACTTACACTGTGGATGACCAAAGCCGGGAGAACTGTGGTAACCCTCTATCCCCAAGGAGCTAAGACGAGAGATGGAGGTACAGTATTTTAAGCTTATGGTGAATGTCTGTGCATTGACTCGGCCACCCTAAATCCACCGTATTTATGTCATTGATGTTGAAAAATACATTAGATAATATTGAAAACCTTCTCTGTGTAATTACTTTTATTACTATTGCTATTATTATTATAAACCCAGCCACTGAGGGAGGCAAGCCAGCCTCAACTTAGTGCCGGTCCCAACCCCGGGTAGATGGGGAGGGTTGGCGGCAGGAAGGGCATCCGGCCATAAAAATTTTGCCAAAACCAAAATATGGCCAGTACAGATAACTGGCCGGAAACATCGACCCCACATAAAAGTGGGAAATGATGCAGACGAAGAAGAAGAAGATGAAGAGTTATTATTATTATTACTACTACAACCACTACTACTACTACCACTACTACTACAAGTAGTAGTAGTTTGAGGCGAAGTTAGAGAAGCATATATTCATCGAGTGCTGTGCAAATAGGAACTGAAAGAATACAAACACAAAACACTAAATATTGGGAGGAGATAAGAGAATCATATACGTAATGTGCGGCAGAAAAGTAGAAAAGACAAATATATATGCAAAAACACTGCTATGGGTGCTTTAAGAAAGCCGTATACCCACGGTATGCTGTAAAGACAGAAATTCAATGAAATAACATTAAAATACTACCATGAGAGATGTTGAAGGACCGCATAGCGAATAAGGTCCGATTTCTTAAACAGTGTAAACCTAGGATCCCATATTTTTAATTAGTTAGACACACAAATGGATTTCATAAACGCATCTGACGTGGTTCTGTGTATGGCTAGGATCCCCCATGGGGGGATCCTAGCCATGCACAGAACCGCGGCAGATGCGTATATGAAATCCATTTGTGTGTGACTAATTAACAGTATGGTATCCTAGGTTTACGCTGTTTAAGAAATCGGGCCTAAATCTCTTGGAGAATGAAAGCTCAAAAAAGAGAAAATTATGCAAAACTCTTACATGGGAAAGGCACGAAAATCGTATATTCACTGAGCGTTGTGGAGAATGAAAACTCAAACAAGTTAATATATAATAAAACAGTTCCGAGGTCCGAGGTAAGAGAGCCACTTGGGAGCTATATCTTTGCAATATTGGGTTATTCATGAGGCAATAACAGGAATTTATGGAGTATAACGGCGTCTTATATAGCACACCAAGAACCTATATTCATTACAGGGCTTTATTTTTTTTGTCCTCAAGTGTTCGAAATATTCAGAGGAATAACACCATGTTGGCATGTATATCAACATGATTAGAGTATTCGCAGAGGAAGTGTATAAGGAGTGGGTATGATTTTGTATTTTTCATCTATTTTTCCTACGATGGATTTAGAGGTCTCAGTTTTTACGCTTACTTTTGTAAGTCGAAATAAAGGAAATGAGTTTTTAGCTTCCAACATGATTTGACAGGGAATGACAATACATAATCTTCAAATATTTAACAATATTTATTCTCTCTCTCTCTCTCTCTCTCTCTCTCTCTCTCTCTCTCTCTCTCTCTCTCTCTCTCTCTCTCTCTCTCTCTCTCTCTCTCTCTCTCTCTCTCTCTCTCTCTCTCAACGTTAACAGTCTATTCATTTTCTGCGCATAAGTTCCATGCAAATGATAAGATTGCTAGACGACAGCAGTATCAAAAACACCTTCAACCTAATTCTCTGTCAGCTTTTCAACTCCCGAGTAAATTCACCCAAATCCTGATTTCATTTTTAGAAAGACTGGGTTTCCAGTATTAATTGGCCTGGCTGGATTAGCTCGTTTCCATTGCAGTTCTATTCTGGGACAAGAATAATTTGCATTCCGGATTATTTTTGCATTCCTTATTACGGGGTCATGGTTTCAAAATTACATTTCAGGGATTTTTATTAATTCTGCACTAACACTGGCGTCACTGGATCATACTCGGATAGTTCCTACGAAATATTGTGTCTGTATTTTAGAAATTGGCCAACGCTAAGAGGAAGAGGGTTTTCTGTTTTTTTTTTATTAATTAGAATAAACTCAGAGATATTTATCATCTATTAAGATGATGTGTAAAGATATTTTTTATATGATTATATTATAAATCTAATTACCTGTTAACTGTAAGACAAGAAAAAAAGCATTGTAGTGCAAGTCTATCCTCGTTAACTATATCTTACTATTGTCATGATCTCACAGAGAGATCATACAGGTTTTTTTTTTTATGTAACTGTTAGTCCCTATATGGGGATGGGCTCAGACGGACTGAAACTGGGGAAGTAAGGGTAGATGTCCCTATCGCCCAGCAGTGGAGTCGATCGCGGGTTTGTCACCTTCCGAAACAAGAATTCTACCAATAGGCCACGTGGCGGTTCCCAAAGGGAAATTAATAAATCAAAGTAAAATGGTTGGTAGGCCTAAGAATAAATAGGCTCACTAATCGGAGATATTATAGTCACTTAGCATCACTTTATTGTTGCTTATGAAATGAAAATGAACGAAATACATCAAACTACAAGATAATTTTCTTCTATCTTTGTATTCTTTGCAAAATACTAGTTTTCTGCTATGTCACTGGGAATCTTATTCCAGATATTTCAAACATTTATACGTCCTAGTTTTTTTATTTCTTTCTTATAAAAGAAACATCAAAGAAACACTACTTGAATTAATATCCTTTACAGAATTCATATATTTTTATGAGACGCATTTTTTTCCTGCTCCATGCGGAATTTTTGTCTTTTATTGAACTGTCGTACGTATTATTATTAAATGTTAGGATCGCCTGGGGTCCTCTAGTTATCATTGGATGTGTTCGTTCTCTCATAGTTTGTAAGAAGGATTTAATAAAAAAAAACTTTTATTGAAGGAGAGTGAGGAGAAGGAAAAGTGGATTGGTTACCACTAATTTGTACATCCTTTCTAAATTGTAATTACTGATTTAAATATTCCACAGACTTTGCCATTATATATACTTATTTTATTTTTTACTTTGCACTAAGCAAGGTGGATCGAGGCAGCGCGGTGGTTAGAACATCCGACTCGGAGGTGACAGACCCGCAATCGAGGCCACTGCTGGACATTAGGATAGGAATCCATTTAATTATCCAGCTCCAACCTGTCCATGTCTACCCCCATAATGGTAATTAACAGTAACACATAAATCGACAAACGGCTTAAAAAACAAGACGGTCAAGAGACTTCTACATACGATAATGCAGTTGTTTCTTGCAATCTTTACCAATTTCACTGATGATATGCTAAGTAACATGAGCTAGTAGATGGCAGAGAATTCTGCTCCCCACAAAATTATTAATATATAAGGTTCGTATTCCTCCAAAGACTGTGGGCTTAGAACTTGGCTCCTCTAATAAGAGAGGGGTCAGACAATCGAACCAAAGCTGTATATGAAGGAATCTCGTGTCTGCATGAGGCATATTTCAAATGAATATGTACTCAAATACTCTTATCCACATTATCATTACTGTGGTATGCGTGCAGTTATATATATATATATATATATATATATATATATATATATATATATATATATATATATATATATATATATATATATATATATATATATATATATATATCATACTATTATTATTATTATTATTATTATTATTATTATTATTATTATTATTATTATTATTATTATTATTATTATTATTATTATTATTATTATTATTATTATTATTATTATTACTATTATTATTATTATTATTATTATTATTATTATTATTATTATTATTATTATTATTATTATTATTATTATTATTATTATTGTTGTTGTTGTTATTATTATTATTACTATTATTATTATTATTATCAATATTATTTTTATTACTATTATTATTGTTATCATTATTATAATTATTATTATTATTATTACTATTATTATTATTATTATTATTATTATTATTATTATTATTATTATTATTATTATTATTATTATTATTATTATTATTAATATTTTTATTATTATTATTATTATCATTATTATTATCATCATTATTATTATCATAAAAAATATCAGAATTATAACTATTACATTCATAATTTGATTTCACGGACTCCCGTTTAACGGAAATAGGAAATCATGGACAAAATCCAGAGCAACCAATTTAGTATTTTTCAGTTTAAAGCCCCTCTGCACCATCCATAGTAAGTCTGATATTAAAATGAAATGTGGACTTTATTACCTTTGCAGTGGGCAGATATTTTACATTGTCACAGTGGATGATGTTCTTGATGTAGTGCTTGATTAAAAGTATTAACATCCTTCTTCTTTTCATAATGTAATTGTTGATATCAGGCACTACAGACCCATCAGCAATATCAGGCCGATGTTCTCCCAATTTTGTCTCTTAGAACGAGGTATAAGTGTACCGTTATTATTAGTATATTATTATTGTTATTGTTGTTGTTGTGGTGGTGGTGGTGGTGGTTATTATTGTTATTATTATTATTATTATTATTATTATTATTATTATTATTATTATTATTATTATTATTATTATTATTATTATTATTATTATTATTATTATTATTATTATTATTATTATTATTATTATTATTATTATTATTATTATTATTATTATTGTGTCATTACTGCTATACAGTGTACAAGAAATAAAAGTATATTTAGCTTAGAGTTCCAATTAGAAATAATTAAGAGGCTTAATCTTACAGTCCCCACTAGCGTTAGCGCAGAAAAAAAAGAGTAAGCCTGTTTTGAATAAACTAATGTCATTTGCTAAATTTGGTTGGCCATACAATTGTAATGAATGTAATGAATATGTTCATGTAAAGAATGACTTGACTGTCTATGATAATGTGATTCTGTTTAAGAATAGAATCCTAATTCCAACTGAGCTTAGATCTGAAATCTTAAAGTTATTCCATTCTGGCCACGGTGGTATAGTTGCAATGAAGACTGAGGCTCGGCAGAGTGTTTGGTGGCCTAGTCTTAATAATGATATTGGAGACATGATAAAATCTTGTGACTTGTGTTTCATGAATAACAGTATTGTTAAAGCACCAATACTGCAATGGAGTTATGTAGTAAACCATGGAGTAGAGTGCACATTGAATATTGTGAGTTAGACCATAAAAAATTTCTTATTTTAATGGATGGTTATTCTAAATTCACTGATGTTCATATTGCTCCTTTTGTAACTAGTTTGGTAACTATTTAACTACTAAGAAAGAGCTTTGCAAGTTTTGGCATTCCTGGTATAATTGTTTCTGACAATGCTCCTAATCTTGTCTCATATGAAAAAAGGAAATTTTATCTAAGAAATGGAATACATTTAATTAACCTATCCCCCTATCATCCTGCTACTAACGGATTGACCGAGAGAGCCGTAAGAAGTTTTAAAGAGGGAATGAAAAAGTTGCAGAGTTGAACCTTGAATACTAAACTTCGTAGATTTTTGTTCACTTACCGTAGAACCATTCATAGCATCATCAAGGAATCTCTGGCTGAACTGATGTTTAATAGAAAATCAAATCTCCTTTAGATATTCTAAAATTAATGAAGGGGAAAGTGGAGGAAGAAAGAAAAATGGTTAACCACAGCGTAATGAATATAATTTTTTTTGGTCAGGCTGTATTTGCAAAAAATATCAGGCTTCCAGCTGCTGTAATTGAAGTAAAATGAGTAAGGAATTATGTTGTTTGAGTCCCTAGAGATGATGGAGATTTGTATTTGTGTAGATATGCCAATTATTTAAAAGTAAGGTCAAATGTTGATGTACAATTTCAGCAATCAGAAAATCCTGTTACTGATAATCCTTTGTATAATGTGTTAGATTATGATTATACTGGTAACAACCAAAATAATAATTTTACCTCTAATGGACTTCATAATGAAAATAATAATGAATGCAGTGTTAAAAATTATTATCTTGAGTCTTTATCGAGAAACATGTCTAAGGAGAAAATTTCTTGTTCCACACCTGTATCAAACCCACATGTACCAACTCTTAGAAGGTCTTCCAGAATTTCTAAACCACCTGATAGACTTATAACATCTATGTAATATGAACCAACTGTTCTAAGGGTAGAGGAATGTAGCATGTTGAAATAATAAATAGTGCTCTACTTTCTTTACGGAAGATCATTGTATTTTGTTTTATAGTTGTGTATCAGTCGATAGATGGCAGCACTGTCTTTTGTGGTTGTTTTCCATGGCTCGACGATTCTTTAGAGCCGGTATGTGCCCTGTGATCATATGACGTATTGTGCGTTTCCGGCAATAAACTCAGTGAGGATTTATGAGTTTACATAACCGTCTGACATCAACAGTATGATATGGGGATTATGACAATCTTGCTGTCTCCACTTGCATTAGAGCACAATAAAAGTGTAAGCCTGTTCTTCATTGGTTTGTGGCCAGGCAGTAACTTCCCTCTAGGGTTATGTAAGTCTTTCTAGGCATATTTTTCTAAAACAGTCCTGTTTCATCACATTTAAAAACTTGCTGCGAGATGTAACCTTCATTTTCAATAAATTTAGCGAATTCCACCACATAGGCATCCATTGCCTTTTGGTTCGAACTAGCCGCCTCTCCATGAATATCAACACTATGAATTCCAGTTTTTTATGAAATTTTTCAAGCCAGACTCTACTTCCTTTAAATTCATCAATTTTACCTCTTCTAGCACTCAGATTGTTCGCTACTAAATCATGGTGAAACTGTAGAGCCCTAGCGTATATTATAGCCTAGCTAACACTATCTCCAGCAACCTCTTTTTCATTTATTTCTAACTGTTAATAATTTCTGAACCTCTTCCATAACTTGAGAACCTATAATTCGTAAAAATAGTCATTTCTTTGGTCACGTTAGCTGCCATTAAATCCTCTTTATTTTCTAAAATAGTACAGATGATCAATTATGCCATGTCATACTGTGTGGCGAGATAAAAAAACACAAACACCGTTCTCATGTTGAGCTAACAAATAGCCTTGGAAACAATAATGGAAATCGCTTGGGGGAACAAATAAAATGCTAACTATGTCTGAGTGCATGTCTGTGCATATATATATTCCCCAGGGTGTACGCAGCATATGAATATCAAATTCTGGCCATCTATGATTTAGGCATGCTGCCAAAGGCAGACCTATGTTATATGCTGAGGGCCAGAGAGACATGAAATATAAATAAAAACTTATATTCAGATATACTCATGGATAAAATCACTAATGCTTAATTATATATGGAACTCCCTATTGACTGTTAAAGAGGGCAAATGAAACTGATAATTCCTGTTTAATGAAATGTCAACGACATCGATAAGTCCACAAAAATGTGGCGATAAGATTCAACCCAGGTGGTTTCCTGCGCAACATTATACAAAATATTAATAGTTATGAGTCGCTCTATGAAACCCTACTATTTTGGGGCTAAATTTTTTATGATTGGTTTTGATGTGTTTTGAATTATTCAGATGGTACGACTAACCTAACCTA
>JAXCGZ010000334.1:25000-32500 GCA_037179515.1 Halocaridina rubra
AAAGACGATATGTGACAATCAAACGGGAACCACTCGCCACTGGAATTGGTAATTTGTAGACATAATTTATCCCTAAAATTGTATATGTAAACCCACTGAATAATCAGAGAACTTTCAAATAGTTATTAACTACTGCAGTTCGTTATAATGAGATTTAAGTATGTATCAGTGAAAGGTAATAGAATAGCTGATGCCCAGAGCAGGCGGGTAAAAATAGCATCCTCCCTCACCAACATGTGGTTGATGGGGGCTGGGAGGGTACTAGGATCATAGATACAGACAGGCAGGCAGCCAGATGAGTGGATCAAGAAGCCACCCACACACTCCTTCAGAGTGATAGGGAGGAACCATGCGAAGTGAATAAGGGATTGACTAGGGGACCATAGACAGTGAGAGCAAGAGTGAATGAGATGTGTGCAAGTGAGAGTGTGAGGGGGGAGAGAGAGTTGGTGTGACTGACCTTGGGGAAAGAGAGGTACTGCTTGTGGGTGGAACTGAGAGAATCTCGTAAAGGAACAGGATAGGGATAGAGTCTGGGATGAGTTGAAGAAATACTTACAAAGGATACCCTGTGAAGTTCCTTCTAGGATATGGCATAGGATTATTACCTCTCTAATTGAGGAAGGAATACTGTACTAAGTTTATAAAAGGAAGAATAAAGATGGGGTATTTGAGGCGGTACTCCCTGGAGTGTTTCAAAGTCACTCCCTTTTGATGTGTCATACAAACCCCACCAAATGCCAAATGGGAGTAGAGAAAATGTATAGGTTAGTAGGAGCACAGTTTGACAGGGAGGATATGTACAATGATGTTGTTAATTACATTAAGAGATGTCATTTATGTAATTGCTCCAAGAGTCAATGTAGAACCATCCCTCCTGCTAAACAAACAAACAAACAAACTTTATTTCCATTTCAATACAATGGGTATTCGTCAGCCAGGGCAAGCCCCAACCCCCCACTGTGGTGTCCAACCACAGCAGTTCCTGCCAGTAAACAGCTTAAACTCTCGGTCTTGGACGGGAACCGATCTTTCGACCTCGTGAATGCGAAGCCAGCGTGTTACCACTGTACTAGCCAGCAGGCTAGGATATGGCTGAGGTGCAGTTTCAAGTGTGAGCTAGTCCACTGTGATTTGATAGGTCCCCTGTCACGCTCGTATGATGGTTGATTGTACATTAATCTGCTCACAGACGAATGCACACAACGAAGGATGAGAGTGCTGTCTAAGTGGCAGTGGCCCTACATCAGTTCACAATAGTTTTGGGATTTCCAAGAGAAATTGTAACTGGCAATGGATGCGAATTTATGAATGTCTTTGCAGAATTATGTTAATTGGCCAGAGTGAATCATGTTGCAGTTCAAGCCTACAGACCGCAAACTAGTAGGCTAGTAGAGGGAAGGAATGCTTTCATCATAGCACTATTATGACAACCTGCATCCTCTGACCCCCAAGGATGGTGAACAAGCTCCCAATTACCTTAGCATAAGTCGATAGGTGACTCCCCTTATTTCTGAGTATTTGTTGAGGACCCAAGCTCCCTAGGGACACTTTCGCCCACAAAAGATGTTTGCCGGTATATGAAGTCAAGAGCTTTAGAACGTTCCAAATAAATATGGCCAGAAAGACATACGAACTTACATAATGAGAAGACGGTGGTAATCTCAGGCAAAAGTGAATCCCAAGAGTCAACATGGCAGGGGAGACTTGAGGAAATTAAAGCTAGGGTTTTAGGCCTGATAAGAAAGTTTGGAGTAATATCTGGTTCAGAGAACATTGTAAACATTCACCAACTTGTAAATATTTTAGGGAAGGAGAGGTAAGACCAATGAAAGTAATCTTTGAGATAGGGGACACAAATTAGAGATATATTGATGAGGAAAACAACTTAAAAGACCTTCAAGAATTCGAATCAATGTTTATTTGACAATAAAGAACACAGAAAGAGATGGAAAGAAGCTAGAAGGTTAAATGAGGGAAGAAATGACGAAAATAAATATTTTATTTATTTCAGAGCTCTCCCAGCCAAAGGGGATATAAATAAGATAATAACAGAAGATCAGGGAATGAAGCCTCATTAAGATTGCTGCATGCAAATGCTGATGGGGTAGTTGGTAAAGCAGTAGAATTAAAGGATAGGATTCACAGCAATAAGACAGACATAGTTGCAGTTAAAGAGAATAAGTTAAGTGAGGACATAAACAGTGTCACAGTTTTCCCTAAGGGCTTCAGAATATTAAGGGTTGAAAGATCTGAGAGGACTGGTGGAGTGATAATAAGTTTGGGGCAAGATTCATAGATTGCATACAAGGAAATTTCCTATGCTAACATGTACTGGAACCAACGAGGGCCAGGGATGGGGACTAGCCATTGCTGCTTGATCTAGTATTTATAGATAATGTGTTGGATATTGTAAAAATTGAGTATGTACCACCAATTGGAAAGAGTGACCACTGTGAAGTTGATGGAGTATATCATCGAAAATGTTCTGCCTAAAAGTAGAGGTACTGAGGACACAAGGAGGAACTACCCAATGGAAATGACATCAAAATTAATGAGCTGTTTGCAAATAGTGATTGGAGGACCATATATAACAATAAATCTGCTCAAGAAATGTACGATGTTTGTGAGGAATATGGGAAGATAGTATTGTTGTATACCTTCCACTAAAATAAGAGTTATTCATGCCAGAGAGAAATGGTTTAATAATGAGTGTAAGAGAGCTAAGGAGTGGAGAGACAAATACTGAAAAAGGCATAGGGGGAGAAAAATAATAAATGACTGGTAGACTTATAAAATAGCAAGAAATTATTTCCTAAGTAAAGGAAGAGAGGCAGAGAAAAACTATGAAAGGGATATCACAAGGAAGGCTAAAGAAAATCCCATGCTTTTCCATAGCTTTATCAAACTAAACGTCAAAAAGCATATTTTAAAGCTAAAGAGAGCAGATGGAAGCATAACTGAGATGGATGAAGAGATTTGAAAAGAATTGAACAAGGAGTTCAGTCAGTATTTACAGTAGAAAATACCCCACCCCCTCATATTGCAGAGATAAAAGCTTATGGATCGGTATTAGAGAACATCATCTTTTCAGCCACAGAGGTATGCAAAGTACTGATGGAGTTATATGCCCATAAAGCTACAGGTCCTGATGATATATTCCCACATGTACTTAAGAAATGTGTTAAATCAATATCAGCGGACTATGTATCATATTTGAAAAGTAGCTAGAATCTGGGGAGATTCCAAGATGCTGGAAACAAGCAAATGTGGTACCTATCTTCAAAAAGGGAAGGAGGGATACAGCTCTAAACAATAGACCTGTTCCTTGACCAGCATAGTTTGCAAAGTTATGGAGAAACTACTAAGAAAACACCTCTCTCTTCACTTGGATTCCTTTCAACTTTTTCTCAATGAGACAACATGGCTTCAGAGAGGGTAGATCAACAGTAAGAAACTTATTAGAAATTTATGATGAGGTAAGCCAAATCTTACAGGAAAGAGAAGGCTGGGCAGATTGCATATTCCTAGACTTCCAGAAGGCATTTGACAAGGTACCATACGGGAGACTTCTTAAAGAGCTGCAAGCAATGGAGAGAATTGGTGGAAATGTCATGGAATGGATAAAAACTTACTTAGAAGAAAGGAAACAAAAGGTTAGAGTAAGACACTCA
Source organism: Halocaridina rubra (assembly GCA_037179515.1). Lineage (NCBI taxonomy): Eukaryota > Metazoa > Arthropoda > Malacostraca > Decapoda > Atyidae > Halocaridina > Halocaridina rubra. The sequence continues at coordinate 28,675 of JAXCGZ010000334.1, forward strand.
GTGTCTGAATGGAGAAGGGTTAGTAGTTTAGTTCCACAGGGATCAGTTTTAGGGCCATTTTTGTTCCTTGTATATGTAAATGAAATACCAGAGTCTGTAAATTCACTCATAAATATGCTTGCAGATGATGCAAATATTGTGAAGAAAGTAAGAGACAAGAACAATGATAGAGAATTTCGTGAAGACCCAAATAGTCTGCATAAGTGGTCCAAAAAGTGGCTAATGAACTTCAGTGCTTCTAAGCTTGAATACTCAATAGCAGGAGCAGAACTTCAAGAGACAGAAAATGAGAGATATCTAGGAGTAAACATACTGGCAGGTTTGTCTCCAGATATGCATATAAATGGCATAGTAAGGGTGGCATATGCTTTCATAGTAAATGTAAGGGTAGCCTTCAAGCACAAGGACAAATATTTATGTAACATAAGTGAGGCCAAAGCTTAAATATTTAGCTCCCTTTTGGAATCCAAGCTCAAAAAAGCACATACTTAATCTTGAAAAAATTCAAAACCATGCCACGAAACTGGTGCCAGAATTGTGCTATCTCAGTTATGAGGAGAGGCTTAGGGTATTAGACTTATCATCATTCAAAGCTAAAAGAAAGAGGGGGTTATGGGTACGGATTTTAAATTCCTTCATGTTTATGACTGGGTGGATAGGGGTCGATATGTTGATATGCCTGGCACGATAACTAGAGGTTATAATCAGAAGCTTCGTAAGAAAAGCTCTTTGCAGCATGTAAAGAAGTTCTTTTTTTTTTTTAGTGTAGGAGTAGTTTATGATTGAAATTCTCTAAGCGAGGAGGTAGTCAATGCTAACTCAATCCATAGTTTTAAGGACAAGTATGATATGTATTAGCAAGTACAAAAATGGAACTGACCAGAAGACGGGGAGGTACTAGCATGGGGCTCTCTCCGTGAGCAGAATTAGGTAATTACACACATACATCACACACACACACACACACACACACACACACACACACACACACATTAACATCTGTAGATGCTCTGTCAGTTATTCAGCTACGTCCTAGGTATCTTGGAAAAATTATATTAATGATCTAGACCAATATTAGCAACCTCTATCATAATCTTCGGGCTGCCCCGACCTGCAATTTTGTACACTCTCTTTTCCTTTTACCCAGTGGAGAAACTGCAAGCACTTGCAGATACAGTGTATGATCGGTATCTCATTTGTGTGCTTGCATAGGCCTATGTTCATGCCCATACGTAATATCTAGTGACTCTGTATTTGTGATGGCCTCATAGGCCCATTCGTTTGGCTCAGAACCTACTCTGTTAATTTCTGATTACAGAATCGGATTGCACAGGGAAGTCAGTATCCGGTGGATGGTTATCGTTAGAGGAGGGATATGGAGAGATATTCACTGCGATAGCCGAGCAGGTCGGGAGGGAAGGGTAATGGAATGATGTATCTTCGCCCTCCCATTGTCCGGTGGCCACCCGTTCGGAGATTGTCCGGGACCACTGTGGACGCAACCCATCTTTCTGTGGAGACACGGGGTAGCAAAAAAAGGGAGTAGTACATAGCAATAAACAAAAAGTGGAACTCCATTTGGGGGATGCAGGAAACTGAAAGGAATCAGTCCCCATAGTGTAACCTATCCTAAAAACCATATATATCATTAATTTTCTTCTCTTACCAGGCCCTTTGTGATTTTATTTTTAGATCATAATCTTTAAGTTAAGAAAGCCTCATTGCCTCCCTTAGAAGTAGTATTATATATATAAAAGAAATAGAGTTACCATCGTTTTAGTGTGTAACTTGTCGCTCTGTCATTTATGAATATTAATGAATTATTGTCACTTATATAAAATTTTTTAGTTTTAATTGGTTAGTATAATGATAGTCATTCTGTCATTTATAAGCACATACATCTGCATTGCCTCATTCCCCCTTGCAAGGGGGGGGGAGTTACCGAGCCAAGAAATACTCTTTCAATGCGAACCACACTTACCTCAACCACTCCTCTTAGCTCCTTGGGGATAAAGGGTTGCCACATTCCCCCCTTCCACCCTGCTTGGGTCACCCACAAAGTAGGCAGGCAAGGATATTCTACAATGAGGCCTGACAACTACATCTGGTTACCTCGACCGCTTCATCACACAGCAACTCCCCTTACACCCGTCCATTATAGTTCACTGAGTTAGCAGATGCGAGAAATCCTTTTGGCCTGTGTCACCTATACACAATCTTCCATCATCATTCCTAACTCTTGCATGCTCTCCTCCCTGCTCCACTGACATTCCACGTGCATTCAGTGCCCTTTTCACGCAATCCATCCATCTCATTCTAGGTTTTCCTCTTGACCTAATTCCAGTCATTTATAGTATTATTGAATAATTCTCACTAATATATAAAATTTTTAAATTTTAATTGGTTACTATAATAAGTGTCATTCTGTCATTTAAGAGTGTCATTGAATAGTTGTTACTTTTATGAAAAAAAAATAAAATTAATACATCGTTAGTTTAATAATTGTCATTTTGTCCTTTATTAATAATCACATAATTTATTTGTGAGTGCTTAGAAAAAAAATATCTGTGACGCTAGAATGTAACATTGGTCTATTTTTAAATATTTGATTTATGGATATCTCTGAGGGTAATGATTTTAATAATGGGTTTCGTTTTGTTTTTTTAAAATACTCAGATGTAATGAGTTGCTATTCGAAAATGGAAAAAGTTACTGTTTGTTATACTAATGCTGAGCTTAATTAGAAATTATTATATGATATTTGAATTATTAAATTATAAAAATTGCAGTCTAATAGCTTAATCTTTTTATAATTTTGTTTGGAAATAACTTTGATAAGGGACTATAAGAGTTATACTAATTTTTTCTTTTTTTTTTTTCTTTTTACTGGAAATTATATGATTTGCATATATATTTGCAAATATTGCTTTGGTATTTTTGTTACTTTTCAAGTAACATTGGTATGTATTACAGTATACAGGATAAAATGGGTAAATAATTATGTTTTGCTTATAGTCTATAAGAATAATATTATGTGTTGATTTCAATCTTGATAACATATACTCTTGTGAATCATACTTTTTCTAGATGTGCTTGGATTAATAGGAATTCTTACAATGTGATTATGTTATTTTGCAATGAACATAAACTCTGTTATATTTGTAGAATCTGTAGATGATAGCCATTCCTTTGTTTTAGCTGCAGTTGCATGACTTATGATTCATAACTAGCTGTTTAATGTAAAATATTTCTTAATCACCTTAAACGATTTTATATTATATAAGGTGAATGTATAGATTGCTATTATATTATGAATAATTATCATATGTTTCTCAACATTGCACTTTTGGATATTTTTTTTAACTTTATGGTTCGCCAGAAAATGGATTTCGTGGCTTATGTTGTGGGGGATTTACGTATAAAGCACGCCTGATGTTCTGACAGCCTCTGTACAAACTATGGCCTCTTGGCGTGGTTCTCTCGTTTCTCTCTTCTGTTTGACATGCTAGGTAAGGAACAAGGACCCCACTAGAAATAGGCTTAGATTCCTGCGGGAGAGCCTGCATCGTTGTAGCTACCCCACACCAGATGTACTGGGGCGTTACCCCAAGTGGTTTTTATATATATATATATATTTTTTTTTAATTTCATTGGTTTAGGTAAGTTCCTCAAGATTTTCCACCTCCTCCTTGTCGTGTCCCGTAGCGATCCAAGGTGTAAAAATGGAAATCACCGTGGTAAGTGAGTTGAGTAGAAGTTTAGCCTTCCCAAAAGTAACGTTAAATGAACATTGGGCAATGAGGCCTAGAGGAACTCTGTACTTTCT
>JAXCGZ010000334.1:42500-45000 GCA_037179515.1 Halocaridina rubra
TGTACTTTTAAAAGCATCTATGAATAAAATATCCACTCTAATTATCATAAAATCGAGCACTGAGTTAAAAGTAATAGTTTTTCTGTGGATGCCTCTATGCTATATCAGCAATCTATATTTATAGTTTAGAACTATGAATTGGTATGACTGTTAATCAGGCAATACATATTTTTTTTAAACTTTCAATTAAACATCGAGAACACCTGCCAAACCAAAAAAAAAAAAGTTTAATTACTATACCTAAAAAAGGGAAGGAAAAAGTTGTAATTTTTGATGAAAGGCATTGCATGAATTGACTGGAGGGTCAGATTTTAATTACTGTCCCAGACATATAATCTATGCTTTATATACATATTAAATTAATGTTTGCATCAGTTTACTACTGTTTATAAAGGGAAACATATAGAATGGCTTATCTCACAAGATTAACTTGTTGTCTCCATTGGTAAGTATTGCTTAGTCACTCACTGTAAATATTCACATATTTTCCCACTTTTTTAGGTAAGAGTGTGAATAATTACCCGTATGTTTCCTGCTAGAGCAAAGGGAGAAAAGACAATTATTAATTTGAAAAGTGTACAATATATCTTAAGTCAATTCACTATTATTGAGTAAAGATCATTTTAGAACTCATCAGCATATTGTGCTTTAATAGCTGCCTTGATGCTTATTAAATTCCATGATTCAGTAGTCCTTGGGCTGGTTGAATGACTTTAAGGCTATCCCTCTCTCTGTATATCTAGGTGTTAACTATATATTGCTCTAACAATTCCTATAGGCCTAAAGGTGCGATTGCATCAAAAGACTTTCCAGATATCTCTGTTCAAGCATGTCCTTCCTACATAACTAATACTCTGCTATTTTATACTCTTCAAACCCATTCCAAAACAAATGTTTTACATCAATGGCATGCCTACAAACCTTAAAACATCCACTTTCATATATCTGTCCTCATATATATGATACATTAAACTGCTTAATTTTAGTATCAACTCTGCTTGAAAGTTTATTCCCCGAATACATTCAATGTTTTCATATCCATTCCATATGCACTTGGTTACTTTAGCCATCGAGCCCTATTGCATTAATGCCTCTATCTAATTCTCACAGCATAAATCCTACGTGGCTCATTTTGTGGCCAGTTCTGAAGCAAGGGTTAGAGTCAGGATCAATATACTATTGATAATTCCTACTTCAGATCTGTTTTTATGAGTATATGAGTGTATTGCAAATCCTCTTAACTTTAAATAAGTCAGATTTTCTATGCCTACATCAACACCGAATATCTTGGATATTCGTTACACATGCCTTATTATCCCTTCACATCTGACAAGTCACAACACTCCCCATCTCTGTTTCTCTTTTTGTTTTTTCGTGCCCAAGCTTGATGAGGGTAGATTTATATATATATATATATATATATATATATATATATATATATATATATATATATATATATATATATATATATATATATATATATATATATATATATATATATTTTTTTTTTTTTTTTTTTTTTTTTTTTTTTTTTTTGCCCGTCCTGGTGTCACAATCATAAAAAAAAAATGGGTCTTGTTCGATCTTGGTAAATTGCTCACAGATTTATTGCATAAACCCACTGCGAGGCGATAGGAATGGCATCCAGCCTGAATTCCCAGGCTCTTACCTGCTTGTGTTCACCCCCATTCGAATGAGGATTAATAGTGACACATAAAAGGGCAAAGAACAACAACAACATTGTTGCATGCAGTGCGCAAGGTTAAGTGTGAGGAAAATGAATAATGACATTAAGTAGATTATATTTATTCCTTGTTGTATCAGTTAGCAGAGGGATTTTCTACTTGCTTTATATGTTCATTGGTAGAGTTAGTGATTTCTTGCATACTCTGATGGAGTGTCAGTATGCTGTTTAGGTTCAGATATTAGTTTTGGTGTTCCGGCTTTACGTCACGGATTCCCTTTTCTACCAAGGGCTAGGATGGTTGCCTTCTTGCGAAGGACTTGTTTTGGCAGATGTAATCGTTACCCTGAGTGCATGCCCTTGCTAACCTCAGACCGTGACGGGGCGCAAACCCTCGACCTGACTCCTCAGAGTCTCGGACGCTACCGCTTGAGCCACGGTGACAACTGGTTCAGATCTTAGTCTTTAGTAGTTAAATGTTTCGTTTGTATAGACACGCGGTAAGAATTTTATGTCTAGTAAGCGCTGTTATATAGAAATTGACATGTTGGGGAAAATGATGGAATAAAATATTTTGCAAGTAAGAAATATAAGTTATCACACAGATTAAAAATATCACATACTAAAAAAGAATGTAGTCCTGTATATGCCGGACTGGGATATTGAGCAATGTTGTATCATTGATGAAAAATCGCGTCTTTTCTCTTTGAAACAGAACCTCTCGTTACAAATCCTAATTGCATTCAGTTAATGAGATTCAGAATCGTTGTAATTTAATGGTAATTGCCTTAATGGCCTTTTGTTAAACTGTTTAGA
>JAXCGZ010000334.1:55000-60000 GCA_037179515.1 Halocaridina rubra
TGCTTGTTTCCAGCATCTTGGAATCTCCCCCGACTCCAGTGACTCCTTAAATATGATACTTAGTGCCACTGATATTGTGTTTGCGCATTTTTTAAGCACATGAGGGGATATGTCATCGGGACCTGTAGCTTTATGAACATCTAAATCCATCAGCGCTTTGCATACCTCTGTGGCTGTAAGGTTGATGTTCTCTAATACCGGCCCTTGAGCTTCTATCACTGCAATCTGAGGGGGTGGGGTATTTTCTACTGTAAATACTGACTGAAACTCCTTTTTCAATTCTTTGCAGATCTCTTCATCCGTCTCAGTGATGCTTCCATCCGCTCTCTTTAGCCTTAAAACCTGTCCTTTTACCTTCAGTTTTCCTCTGATAAAGCTGTGGAAAAGCTTGGGAATTTCTTTAGCCTTCCTGGTGATGTCCCTCTCATAGTCTCTCTCTGCCTCTCTCCTTTTACTTAGGTAGTCATTTCTTGCTCTTTTGTAGGTTTGCCAGGCATTTATGTTTTTTCTCCTCCTATACCTTTTCCAGCATTTGTCTCTCCACTCCTTAGCTCTTTTACACCCATTATCGAACCATTTCTCTCTGGCATGAATTACACCTACTTTGGTGACAGGTATGCAGCAATCTACTATCTTCCCATATTTCTCACAAAAGATGTCATACATTTCTTGTACAGATTTGTTGTAAAATAAGGTTCTCCAGTCAATAACTGCAAAAAGGTCATTCATTTTGATGTAATCTCCTTTCCGATAGTTCCTCCTCATGTCCTCAGTGCCTCTACTCTCAGGCAGAATATCTTCAATGATATACTCCATCAACAACACACAGTGGTCACTCTTTCCAATTGGTGGTTCATACTCAATTTTTTCAATATCCAACACATTATCTGTGAACACTAGATCAAGTTGTGATGGCTCATCCCCACCCCTGGCCCTTGTTGGTTCCATTACATGATGGTGTGTGTGTGTGTGTGTGTGTGTGTGTGTGTGTGTGTGTGTGTGTGTGTGTGCGTGTGTGTGTTAAAGAAGATGCGTGTTATCTGAGGTTGAGCTTTCTGAATTTTGTAGTTTTTTTTTTCATTATTTTATACATTGATAAGCTATTAAGACCAAAACTTAGACCATATTTACTATTAGGTTCTTTCAGATTGCAACTGTATGTTTGAAAATATTTTTAAATTTACACTTCTTTCTATAGTATTTGTGTTCATCCCAGCTCTCCTCAATAGCTAAACGGTGAAAACCTTTCTACATCAGCTTTCGCATCAATTTATTTTCGGTTTTTATCAACTTATTTTAGCCAGATAAGTTCCACAAAGGATGAATTGGCTTTTTGTGCAGAATAAAGAAACCGTCCATGACTAATAAAATTAAGGTTGTTGTTCGCCGTTTTATTTCTGTCTATTATTCCTCGTTATGGGTGTGAACACAGACAGGTTCCAGCTGGGGAGTTACGTATGGACGCCCTTCCTAACGCCACGTTGATAATATTAGTAATATGTACCATTTGAATCTCTTCCCCTTCCAGTAAAAATAAAGCATGATAAAAATAATGCTTCTGTATTCTTATTTTTTTTTAGCATTAAATAAGTACTTTTATAGTCTGGGAATTTTTTTTTTTATGAAAAAGCGCAGTTTTATGTCACAATTAGTCCCCATTAGGATGGGGGTGGGCACAGAATTGTTGTAGCCAGGGAATTAAACTTGGATACCCTTCCTAACGCCCCATGATGGGCTCGAACCCGTGTTAGTTGCTTTCCCATTAGCGCTCTCTACCACTAAGATACCTCGGCCCAAGGTTCTGTGAAATTAAGTAATGGAGTTATTCTGGTTTCAGGATAATACCTGTCAGCCCTGTTCATCATTTAAACTGAGTAGGCTACTGCTATAAAGCGTTTATTATTTACTACGCTTATGATTATTACTGCTGTTACTACTACTACTACTATTACTGCTTTCAATAATAATAATAATAATAATAATAATAATAATAATAATAATAATAATAATAATAATAATAATAATAATAATAATAATAATAATAATAATAATAGTAATAGTAATGAATAATAATAATAATAATAATAATAATAATAATAATAATAATAATAATAATAATAATAATAATAATAATAATAATAATAATAATAATAATAATAATAATAATAATAATAAAAATAATAAAAATAACGGTAATATTAATAAAGCAAGCCATAGTCACGACAATAATACTAATTTCAATGGAATCAGCATTTGCAAAAACAAAATAACAGTCGTAAAAAATATACCAAACCACTAATGATAACAAAAACATGCTATGTGATACCTTTGGATTTTCCTAAAAATGGCATTCTCATCGTGCGGCCAATGCACGGACGAATGATCAAAGCCAATTAATAACATAAAATTGTGTCCTGAATGCGAAATTACTCCCATTATATTTTGCATAAGCTGATGCTATATATAATCCTGTTTTGTAACTAAATTTGAAATTCCATTTGCATTGCTGTTTAATGTCCCAAAGGGCCCACAAAAAGTTAATGGCCAAAGTCTACATGTTCATTAGGTACGAGTATAGTCGTCGGGATTTTTTTTTAATCCATACATATACCATGGTCATAGTTCATTGGTAAGGATGGTTGCCGAGTCAAAACACGTACTCACCAGAAAAGCTAATTCACCCCTTCACTTCCAGCTTCACTCTCCTGGGGATAAAATATTACCACACATTCCCTCTTACACTTTATTGCTTTGGTCATCCCCATCAATAGTGATCAAAGTTCTTTTGACATGGGGCCCGACAGCCGTAAGTGCATCAACCCACTGCTCCATCTCATGGTGACCTCTCTCCCACACAACTAGTCTAAGTTTACAGCACTGAGTAGGTGCAGGAAATCCCTTTGGCCGGTTTCCCCTATTCACAGTTGCAAATATATACATTTTAAAGGGTACGAAGAATACTAATGACTCAAGTAAATATTTCTCTTGGCTGTGGCTGTGTGATATATTTCTTTCACATTGTTTTATTTCATCATTTTCTGTTATTGATTTACATAATATTCTCTACTGTATTTAATCATATTAAGAAAAATATACCGAAACGCCATATTTGATGTTTCGCTATTATGTACCTCATGCTAGGTGATGAGATGATATAGAAATAACAAAAGAGGAGGAACACTTGTCACTGGGAGCATTGAAAGCAGGTAAAGCACCAGGGATACATGGGTGCCATGTTGGATGCTTGTCAATAGGTGGGGAGGCATTAGTAGAATGGATAGTTAGGCTGTTGAATGTGTGTTTCGGGAAAGTTTGGGTACCAGTTGATTGGAGGAGTGCATATGTAATTCCAAATTACAAAGGGAAAGGAGATAAGTATGAGTGTAGTAGTTTTTGAGGAATTACTTTGTTGGTAATGTATATGGAAGAGTATTAATCAAGAGAATTAAGAAAGGTACTAAGAAATTGATTGCGAAAGAGCGGTGTGGGTTCAGGAGAGGAGGAGGATGTGTGAATCAGGTGTCTGTGGTAAGACAGGTGTGTGAGAAGTTCCTGGAGAAAGGTAGGTACACTTTTTGGGCTTCTATGGACTTAGAGAGCGCATATGACAGGGTTGATAGAGAGAGGTTGTGGAGTGTGTTGCAGCTGTATGGAATAAGTGGAAGTTTGCTGAAAGTGGTGACGAGTTATTGCATGAAGAGTAGAACATATGTGGGAGTCGGGAATGGCATAAGTGATTGGTTTGAGGTGAATATTGAATTATGTCAAGGTTGTGTAATCTCTCCATGGTTGTTTAATGTGTATATGGATAGAGTTGTCAGGGTAGTAAATGAAAGAGTATTAGACAGAGGTTTGGAACTAGTCGGTATTAAAATTGAACTGAACCATTTGGCGAATGAGTTTGTTAAGGTGTGTGAATGAAGAAAGTTGCAAGTGAATATTGGTAAAAGCAATGTCATGAAATGCCTGAGGAGTGTTAATATTGGCAGATCAAATGTAAGAGTAAATGAGCAGTTGCTTGAAAAAGTTGAGGACGAGTGAATGCAAAGGTATGTCATAGAATGAAAAAAGTAGGTAAATGTCTAGGTGGGTTGAAAAGTGTAATGAGAAATTTATATTTGGGAATGAATGCAAAAAGAAGGATCTATGAAGGTGTTATTGTGTCAACAGCATTGTGTGGAGCAGAGACCTGGAATGCAAGAGAGGATGAAAGAAACAAGCTGAATGTAATTGAGATGAGATGTTTCAGAAGTATGATTGGTGTATCTAGAATAGATAGAATAAGGATGTTAGGCAGAGAACGGGTGTTGAAAGGAAGCTGTTGGATAAGTTAGATCAGAGTGTTGAGTTGGTTTGGATACATGTAAAGGATGAGTGATGAACGAATAGTGAAGAGAGCGTGGAGTGCAGAAGTGATTGGAATTAGGTCAAAAGGAAGACCTAGAATGAGATGAATGGATGGCGTGAAAAGGGCACTGATTGCACGTGGAAAGTCAGCGGAGCAGGAAAGAGAACATGCAAGAGAGAGAAATGAGTTGAGGAAGATTGTGTATAGGTAATACGGGCCAAGGGGATTTCTTGCACCTGCTAAATTAGTGAACTGTGATGGACAGGTCTGAGGGAGTTGCCATTTGATGAAGAAGTGGGGTAAACCAGCTACAGCTGTCGGCTCTCATTGTAGAATAACCTTGCCTGCCTATCTTGTGGATGACCCAAGCAGGGTGGAAGGGGGGGAAGTGGGACTACCCTTTATCCCCACGGAGCGAAGAGGAGTGGTTGTGGTAAGTGAGAATCATGGCTCAGACACCCCCTTACAAGGGAGAATGAGGCCATGTATATGTATGTATGTTATTATGTAAATCCTTTCCAAGTACTCTCCTTTCAGGTTACTTACAGATGCCTTCATTATATGCGTTTCACCTTTTCTACACTAAAGAAAAATGTTTAAAAGAATTCGGTATACCACTTTAGAAACTGTATATTACGGATATTACATATTT
>JAXCGZ010000334.1:67500-82683 GCA_037179515.1 Halocaridina rubra
AGAGGTTGTGCTCCCGGAAGATTAGCTGGTTATATATTTGATATTATATGATGTGTAGGAAAATTCATTACACTGTTCGGTTGTTGCAGCTGTCAGTTTGGGAATATAATTTAGTGTTCATATGTGGCGTGATGTTAATTTTTTGGTAGGAGGCTAAGGGGTTGTTTTATGTTGAACATAATTCAAACATACAGCAGGAGGCTCTAGATAATAGGTTGAAGTAGTTTATGTGCTATCTGTGGTAGGTGACTGCAATGTCTAGGTTGCCGTTTTATTGGAGGCTCTACATCTGTGACGTTGTTCGGTATCTTTCTCCAGTCAGCACATGCAGTATGATCGGTAATTCTCTTGTCATCTCCTTTTGGACAGTTCTTCCCCATTTCCATCTCAGTCCTCCTATTCTCAGGCAGAACATCCTCGGTTAGAGTATAATATGCCAAGATGCCTTCAAAGAGTATATATCTATAAATGGAGGAAAAATAATAATCGACTTTTACCTGACCTAAGGCCAATGATATAGTTGGCGATAACAGTCATGTGATGATAGTTTCTCTATCCAGCTCCAAAAAGGCATTATGATAAATACTGCAAGAAACCAAATTGGCTGTTACTAGCACCAATGGAAGAGCTTTTGAAGCAAAGCTTTTAGTCAGTTATTTCTCATTCAAATAGGGTGCACGCAGACATGTTGAAGCTGAGGCAATAAAGTAGGATGTCCTTCATAACGCCCTGCAGTTGGCTCGAACATGGACTTTTCACTTCCCGAATCAAGTGTTTTAACCACTGCGCTCCGCGGTCTGCTCACGTACGCAGTGAAATGTTTTTAGAGGAAATATTTACCATGATCTTAAAATGCTTGGCTTGAACGATTTAGATTTCTTTTGAAGAGTATGCAACACATACATACATACATACATACATACATACATACATACATACATACATACATACATACATACATACATACATACATACATACATACATACATACGTCTCCAGCGGCCGTAATCTCACTTGTAGAAGGTATGGCTGAGTTAAGACGCACATGCAAGGGAATATATGAATAATCAGTAATACAGAATTTTTTTCTAATTCTCTCAAATAATACGATATTTTTGAGGCAAAAGCGAAAGCGAAGAAAGCTGGTGGCACAGACTATAAATGCATAACTGAAGAGAAAGAAGTGAGAAAATGAAAGAAAGAGGATAATATGAAGGAAAGAAAATGGAAGAAGAGATAAGCTGCATTTACTTGATATAGAGAGATGGAATATAAAAATGGAAGAGTGAAAATGACGAACCTGTGTAGAAAAAAAAAAACATGATAAAAGCATAATAGGACTATAACTGGATGGATGGATGGATTGATTCGGTTTTACGTCACGAACTCCCTTTTTCTACTAAGGGCTGGGACGGTTGCCTTCTTACGAAGGAATTGTTTTGGCAGATGTAATCGTTACCCTGAGTGTATGCCCTTACTATCCTCAGTCTGTGACGGGGTAACTGTGCTGGGGAATCATCGTCTATATAGTATTGGACAAAGAAACAAATAAATATCTGCGAAGAGTATGATAGATATTTTTTATTAGGTATTCATGAAGGGCTTTCACCAGCCTTTGCAAGCCAAAATTGCAATCTTGCACGAGCTAATATATATGTTAAAATGTTCGTGAATATTACATGGCATAAATGCTTGGTAATGGAAAAAGGAAATATACATCCTGAAAAATATGAAACTTTAATACCTTTGATGAGGATAAAAACCATGCATCAACGTATTTTTTTACTTAGAGTTTTATTTTATAGTGATATCATCGCGTATGTTAGAGAGAGAAGAAGAAAATATTATGAAGTATGTGCGAATATATGATCATATCTATCTATCTATATAACTATCTATCTATCTATCGATCTATATAAATATATATATATATATATATATATATATATATATATATATATATATATATATATATATATATATATATATATATATATATATATATATATATATATATATATATATATATATATATATATATATATTTTATATATATATATATATATATATATATATATATATATATATATATATATATATATATATATATATATATATATATATATATATATATATATATATATATATATATATATATATATATATATATATATATATATATATATATATATATATATATATATGTATATATATATATATATATATATATATATATATATATATATATATATATATATATATATATATATATATATATATATATATATATATATATATATATATATATATATATATATATATATATATATATATATATATATATATATATATATATATATATATATATATATATATATATATATATATATATATATATATATATATATATATATATATATATATATATATATATATATATATATATATATATATATATATATATATATATATATATATATATATATATATATATGTATATATATATATATATATATATATATATATATATATATATATATATATATATATATATATATATATATATATATATATATATATATATATATATATATATATATATATATATATATATATATATATATATATATATATATATATATATATATATATATATATATATATATATATATATATATATATATATATATATATATATATATATATATATATATATATATATATATATATATATATATATATATATATATATATATATATATATATATATATATATATATATATATATATATATATATATATATATATATATATATATATATATATATATATATATATATATATATATATATATATATATATATATATATATATATATATATATATATATATATATATATATATATATATATATATATATATATATATATATATATATATATATATATATATATATATATATATATATATATATATATATATATATATATATATATATATATATATATATATATATATATATATATATATATATATATATATATATATATATATATATATATATATATATATATATATATATATATATATATATATATATATATATATATATATATATATATATATATATATATATATATATATATATATATATATATATATATATATATATATATATATATATATATATATATATATATATATATATATATATATATATATATATATATATATATATATATATATATATATATATATATATATATATATATATATATATATATATATATATATATATATATATATATATATATATATATATATATATATATATATATATATATATATATATATATATATATATATATATATATATATATATATATATATATATATATATATATATATATATATATATATATATATATATATATATATATATATATATATATATATATATATATATATATATATATATATATATATATATATATATATATATATATATATATATATATATATATATATATATATATATATATATATATATATATATATATATATATATATATATATATATATATATATATATATATATATATATATATATATATATATATATATATATATATATATATATATATATATATATATATATATATATATATATATATATATATATATATATATATATATATATATATATATATATATATATATATATATATATATATATATATATATATATATATATATATGTATATATGTATATATATATATATATATATATATATATATATATATATATATATATATATATATATATATATATATATATATATATATATATATATATATATATATATATATATATATATATGTCACATTCATTGTACTTAACAACTTGTATTAGCTAGCGTATGTTAGGTAAGGGTTTACCAATTAGGAGATCTAGGTAATACTATAGCCTATTCGTTCAGACTTTGCCCTGGGCAGTGAAGGTTATGTATTTTTTTTTCTTTTAAAAGAAGGATGATGAATTTGCCGTGGCAGGGAAGAAAAAAAAAAACTCCACGTTGATTAGTTCAAGGGAC
This sequence comes from Halocaridina rubra, assembly GCA_037179515.1. NCBI lineage: Eukaryota > Metazoa > Arthropoda > Malacostraca > Decapoda > Atyidae > Halocaridina > Halocaridina rubra. The sequence goes on from JAXCGZ010000334.1 coordinate 71,595, forward strand.
TTTTGACGTCAGAGTAGCTCAGCGTTGATTGGTTGTTGACAATGACATCATAATAATTGTCTGTTCTTGTAACTGATGGCTCCGTCTTCCAATATACTCTTCTGTATGCTAGATATTACTTACGGAAACCATTTGTAAGTTTATTATGGGTTATTATTCCTAAGTCACCTTCCTATTATAGCTCAAACCAGTCAAGACTAATCATTGTAAAGTAGCAGTGGAGAAAATAAGGTAGGAATGAACAGATCTCACTTCTCCACTGCCCAGTGCAGAGTCTGAACAAATAGGCTATAGTTACAAAGCACAATAAATGTGACTTCTTGATTTTAGAAATCAGACCGAGTTCTGATTCATTTCGGGTTTAGCTATTATGCGCGCTCGTGCGCTCACACAGGCACACTCACTGACAGACAGACAGAAACATACACACACACACAGTCTGTAAATTCATTCATGAATATGTTTGCAGATGATGCAAAGATTGTGAAGAAAGTAAAAAACGAGAACAATGGTAGAGAACTTCAGGAGGATCTAAATAATCTGCATGAGTGGTCAGAAAAGTGGCTAATGAAATTCAGTACTTCAAAATGTAAGGTAATGAGAATGGGTACAAGTGCAAGAAGGCCCAAGCTTGACTACTCGGTGGCTGGAGTACAACTTCAAGAGACAGAAAATGAGAGAGATCTAGGAGTAAACATTCTGGCAGATTTGTCTCCAGAAATACATATAAATGGCATAGTAAGGGCAGCGTATGCATTCTTATCAAATGTAAGGGTAGCCTTCAGACACATGGACAAGGAAATGTTCAGAAATATTTATGTAACCTATGTGAGGCCAAAACTCGAATATGCAGCCCCCTTTTGGAATCCACACTTGAAAAAGCACATAGCTAAGCTTGAAAAAGTTCAAAGACATGCCACGAAACTGGTGCCAGAGATACGCAATCTCAGTTATGATGAGAGGCTGAGGGAATTAGACATACCATCACTCGAAGCTAGAAGAGTGAGGGGGAATATGGTGGCAGTCTTTAAATTCCTTCATTGTTATGATAGAGTGGATAGGGATCGATATTTTGATATGGCTGGCTCTAGAACTAGAGGTCATAGTTTGAAGCTTCGTAAGAAAATTTCTTTGCAGGATGTAAGAAAATACTATTTCAGTGTAAGAGTAGTTGATAATTGGAATTGGCTAAGCGAGGAGGTAGTTAATGCTATCTCAATCCATAGTTTTAAGGACAGGTATGATAAGTATGACTAAGTATAAAATGGAACCGGTCAGGAGAAGGGAAGATACGAGCTTTGGGCTCTTTCCCGTAAACACAATTAGGTAATCACAATAAGGTAATCACATATATATATATATAATATATATATATATATATAATATATATATATATATATATATATTATATATATATATATATATATATATATATATATATATATATATATATATATATATATATATATATATATATATATATATATATATATATATATATATATATATATATATATATATATATATATATATGTGTGTGTGTGTGTGTGTGTGTGTGTGTGTGTGTGTGTGTGTGTGTGTGTGTGTGTGTGTGTGAGTGTGTGTGAGTGTGTAATTACCTACTTGTGCTTGCGGGGAAGAGCCTCAAGCTCGTAACTTCCCATCTCCCGGTTCACTTCATTTCGTTCTTAGTGATACTTATGATACTTGTCCTTAAAACTATGGATTGAGTTAGCATTAACTACCTCCTCAATTAGCCAGTTCCAATTATCAACTACTCTTACACTAAAAAAAAAGTACTTCCTTACATCCAGCAAAGAAGCTTTCTTACGAAGCTTCATTCTATGACATTTAGTTCTAGTGCCAGCCATATCAAAATATCGATCTCTATAAACTCTATCATAACCATGAAGGAATTTAAAAACCAGCACCATATCCCGCCTAATTCTTCTAGTTTCGAGAGATGGTAAGTCTAATTCCACCAGCCTCTCCTCATAACTGAGATTGCGTATATCTGGTACCAGTATCGTGACATGTCTTTGAAGTTTTACCAGCTTAACTACGTGTTTTTTCAAGTGTGGTTTCCAAAAGGGGGCTGCATATTCAAGCTTTAGCCTCACATAGGCTACATATATATTTCTGAACATTTCCTTGTCCATGTGCCTGAAGGCTACCCTTACATTTGCTAAGAAAGCATATGCTGCCCTTACTATGTCATTTAAATGAATTTCTGGAGACAAATCTGCCAGTATGTTTACTCTTAGATCTCTATCCATTTTTATCTCTTGGAGTTCTGCTCTTGTAATTGGGTATATAAGATTGGGCTTTTTTACTCTTGCACCCATTCTCATTACCTTACAATCATAAGCATTGAGTTTCATTAGCCACCTTTATGACCACTCATGCAGACTATTTAGATCTCCCTGAAGTTCTCTACCATTTTTCTCGTCTCTAACTTTCTTCACCGTCTTTACATCATCTGCAAACATAATCATAAATATTACAGACTCTGGTAGTTCATTTACATATACATACATACATACATACATATACCTTGGCTGTTTCTCCCATTAATTGGGGGGTAGCCGACATCAAGAAAGGAAAACAAATAGGGGGATTACTTTGCTCTATGGGCAATGACGAGGGAGCTAGCGGCCGATCAGATGGCACTGCTGGAGTGCCATAGCCCATCCTCCCGGCTCTTCCACAACCTGTGTCGCTTCACAACTGCCAGCTCCTCCTACTGCCCCTACCACAGGGCTATCTCTGTAAGATGCAGCCCCGTGGTAACAGCAGATGCCCATCAGAGCCGCGTCACAATCGCTCGCTACTCATTCCTATTTCTAGCACGCTCGCTTGCTTCCCTCACATCCATCCTCCTATCATTCAGGGCTCTCCTTACTCCATCCACCCATCCAAACCTAGGCCTCCCTCTAGCATTTCTCCCATCAACTCTCGCATTCATCACCTTTTTCAGCAGCCTTTCATCATCCATCCTTTCCACATGGCCAAACCATCTCAGAACATTCATATCTACTCTGGCAGCAATTTCTCTCCTCACACCCGTTCTTGCTCTCACCACTTCATTCCTAACCCTATCCAATCGAGATACACCAATCATACTCCTCAGGCATTTCATCTCAAACACATTTAGTTTCCGTCTCTCACTTACGTTCATACCCCATAACTCTGATCCATACATATACAAGGAACAAATAGTGGCCCTAAAGCTGAACTCTGTGGAACTCCACTACTAACTCTTCTCCATTCAGACACTGGGTGTCTTACTCCAACCCTCTGTTCCCTCCCTACTAAGTAAGTTTTTATCCATTCCAAGACATCTCCACCTAGTCTCTCCATTGCTTACAGGTTCTTAATAAATCTCCCGTGTGGAACTATGTCAAATGCTTTCTGGAAGTTTAAGAACATGCAATAGGCCCAGCCCTCTCTTTCCTGTAAGATTCGGCTTACCTCATCATAAAATTCCGATAAGTTTTTAACTGTTGATCTACCTTCTCTGACACCAAGTTCTGTCAATGACATAAAGTTGAAGGATTCCAAGTGAAGAGAGATGTGTTTTTTTAGTTGTTTCTCCATAACTTCACAAACTATGCTGGTCAAGGAAAGAGGCCTATAGTTTAGAGCTGTATCTCTCCTTCCCTTATTTAATATATGTACCATGTACACTTGTTTCCAGCATCTTACAAACTGAGTTTGATTTATCGCATTTCTTAAGTACGTGCGGGAATATATCATCAGGTCCTGTAGCTTTATGGGTATCTAACTCCATCAGCATTTTGCATACCTCTGTGGCTGAAAAGATGATGTTCACCAATTCCGGCCCATGTGCTCCAATCTCTGCGATCTGAGAGGGTGGAGTATATTCTGGTCTAAATACTGACTGAAACTCCTTGTTCAATACTTTGCAGATCTTTTCATCTGTCTCAGTGATGCTTTCATCTGCTCTCTTTAGCTTTAAATCCTGTTCTTTTATGTTCAGTTTTCCTCTGATAAAGCTATGGAAAAGTTTGGAATTTTCTTTAGCATTCCTGGTGATTTCCCTTTCATAGTCTCTCTCTGCCTCTCTTCTTTTACTTGGGTAATCATTCTTGCTCTTTTATAAGTCTGCCAAGCATTTCTGTCTTTTCTCCTCTTATGCCTTTTACAGCATTTGTCTCTCCACTTCTTAGCTCTCATACACTCATTATTGAATCATTTCTCTCAGGTACGAATAACTCCTATTTAGCGGAAGGTATGCAACAATCTACTATCTTGCCATCTTCCTCACAAAATATGTCAAACATTTTCTTGTACAGATTTGTTGTTAAATAAGGTTCTCCAGTCCATAACTGCAAAATGCTCATTCATTTTGATGTAATCTCCTTTAGGATAGTTCCTCCTTGTGCCCTCAGTGCCTCTACTTTAAGGCAGAACATCTTCGATGATATACTCCATCAACAACACACAGTGGTCACTCTTTCCAATTGGTGGTTCATACTCAAGTTTTTCAATATCCAACACATTATCTGTGAATAGTAGATCAAGAATCGATGGTTCATTTCCACCCCTGGCCCTCGTTGGCTCCAGTCCCTGTTGGTGTTGGAAATTCTATTGTACGCAATCTAGGAATCCTGCCCCGAATGAGTCCTCACCACTGTGTGGGTCAGGATTTATCTAATCTACATTTTCTCTCCCGTCCAATGTTAACAGCCCAGTTTATGACTTCATTAGTACCTATTTGACTTTCCTTTCAAACTTCTAGCCTATGTTGATTCCTTGGTGGGTTATCTACAACAGTTATTGTGATGCTTTCTGACCCAGTATTTATGTGAGCAACAAGAAATTCCTTGAATTAATTTCCTATAGCGAAGTTTATTTCTTCAACATATAATCTTTCACTTATGAGCAGTGCTATTCTTTCACCAGTCCTCTCAGATCTTTCAACCCTTAATATTTTGAAACCCTTGAGAAAAACTGTGAAGCTTTTTATATCCTCACATAACTTAGTCTCTTTAACTGCTACTATATCTCCCATACTGTCGCAAATCCTATCCTTTAATTCTACTGCCTAACCACCTACCCCATCAGCATTTGTGTGCAGCACTCTTAATGAGACACCATCCCCAGATCTTTTATAATTATCTTCTTTATCCCCCTTTTGGTTGGAAGGACTCTGAGATGAAAATTTTTATTCTTTTCTTTATTTCTTCCCTCATTTAGCCTTCTAGCTTCTTGCAACAAATTTTTTATCCTTTCCATCTCCTCTTCTGTTCTGTATGGTCTAATGAACACTGTTTTGAACTCTTGAAAAAATGTTAAGTTTTCTCATCAATATTACTCTGTGTTCCCCTCTCTCAAAGGTTACTTTCGTTGGTCTTTTCTTTCCCTACCTAGAATATTTACCAAGTTGGTGAATGTTTACAATATACTCTGGACCACATACTACTCCAAGCTTCCTTATCAGGTCTAAAACCATAGCTTTATTTTGTTCAAGTCTCCCCTGCCATGTTGACTCCTGGAATTCACTTACAACTGAGAATACCACTGTCTTCTCCCTATCAAGTGCCTATTTAATCAGTGGATTAGCCCTTTCCATCACAGCATCTTTCATTTTTCTATAACTGTTTCTTTATAGTCAACCATTTGCATGTCTTCCAGTGCACACACCCTCACAGGCTTTTTTACTGCCACATTCCCCTTTATTTCATCTAAAAAGGAAGTTATCATGGCATCATGGTCCGTATTCAGCTCCTGAAGCTCTTTTCTAAGCTATTCGATGTTTTCCTTTATCTGGACGTTACACGCTGTAATCTTATATCTCTCAGAAGAGAGCAGTGAACCCACATTTAATTCATTCAGGTTGTCATTCAGCTGTTTGTTGTTATCTTCTTGTTTAGAAATTCTGGTTTCTAGTTCACTCATTTCCACTTCCAGCTTCTCTATTCATTTTTATAGTTCTTTTCTCTCTTACCCTTGTGCCTTACAAATGTCTCAAGGTCCTTGACTTTTTGCTTCAGCCCTCTAAGTGTCACTCCTCCTCCTACATTCCCAGTAGATATTCTACCACCATTCCTTTAACCCATACTCTGGCTTTAATCTGGTTACTAAAAGGATAAAGTGAAGTGCAGTACTAGTTGATCATGTTCTTTGTTCATTCTCCAAAACAAAAGCATTAAGGATGCTAATACCATTGGCAAAAGCAATAAGAAAAACTGAGAAAAGTGAAGAACATGGTCAAACTCAATCAAACATACACTGCATGGTAATTAAACATACACTTCTCAATGCAATTTTTTTTATTGCTTATCTACGACTAGTTTCTCAACTAGAGGTTTCTATTAGCTAGAGCTAACTTCATATTGTGGAGCTTTCCACCTTGAAGATTATTCCGGACAGTACTTTTTTATCAGGAGTATGATATAGAATGCCTTCTCACACAGGTAAGTAACTTGAAATGGAAAAACCTTCTCCAAAGCTGCCCCAGCCAGTCCAGAGTATGCTACCAACTGATCACACCAAAACCTAGACATCTGTTATGTACTGAATTTTGTCTGACAACCATAGTCCACCTGCAGATCAATAAGCTCCTACTTCAGGTTGTCAGCATCACTCATGTCTGCCAGGTAGGGCTGCTGAAACCATTCTCTGAAATGAATGATCCTTGGGAAAGTACTTTGCCATGGTGGTCTCAAGGTGAGAGATGAACAACAATATTATCTAAAAGCATGGGGCTGATTGTCTTATCCCCCAATTTCTCTTCAAGGATAGAAAAGCTTCCCTCTCTCTCTCTCTCTCTCTCTCTCTCTCTCTCTCTCTCTCTCTCTCATCTCTCTCTCTCTCTCTCTCTCTCTCTCTCTCTCTCTCTCTCTCTCTCTCTCTCTCTCTCTCTCTCTCTCTCTCTCTCTCTCTCTCTCTCTCTCTCTGGATTTGATGCTTCAAGAGTGAGATTTCTCTTGAAGGTTTCTATCTTCTCTGTACAGACAGTGTTACTGGTAAACGTGCCTTGCATGAACAAGTTGAGGTCATTCAAGTGGCTGAAAATATCTGCCAGATAATAATAATAATAATAATAATAAACTTTATTTCCATTTCATTACAATGGGTATTCGTCAGCCAGGGCAAGCCCCAACCCCCCACTGTGATGTCCAACCACAGCAGTTCCTGCCAGTAAACAGCTTAAACTCTCGGTCTTGGACGGGGACCGATCTTTCGACCTCGAGAATGCGAAGCCAGCGCGTTACCACTGTACTAGCCAGCAGGCTAGAGAGACAGGTTAAAGAATGAACCTGGATGAAATTCACAGCTTGAACACAGATAGCCAGAACTTCTTTGAGGTGAGGCGGCTACATCTTTGCCGCCAAAGCATAACGATAGAAAACACAGTGGTTCGCAGTTTCATCTGGTATCCTTTTCTTAACAGAGAAGCAAAGTCAGACCTATTCCCTATCATGGCTGAGTTATCATTTGTGCAGACCGACCCTACCTTCCCCCACTTGATCTTATACTTCTCAAAGAAATCGTCCAAGAGTCAGAAAACATCTGCTGCTTTCGTCGTTGTTTGCAAAGCCTTGCAATAGACCAATTCATCTTTAATTTCATCATCCTTGCTGTACCGGGTATATACAATTAGCTGTCTCTAGTTGGAACATCAGTTGATTCATACAACTGCAGACTAATGCAGATGGGACTGTCCATAATCTCCTGAATAATCTGCTCCAAGATGCCACAGCTCATATCTGCAACTCTCCCTGCGATGACATCTTTGGGCAGAGGCACATCTCTTCATGGCTGCCTTTGTTCCCAGAACCAGTCTTATATTCGAATTGTACATGGCTTAATCAGGTTTTTTGGAGCAGAATGCTAAGCCTTCTCCCTGATGCATTGGTATGCCACCTCACAGGAAGCTTTTAGAAGTGGTTTCTGAAGTGGTCATATCTACCCATCTGCCCTTTTAGCCTGCAAAGCCTCAAGAGTCTGGTCATGTTTTGCAGGTGAATGCTTTGCCTGGTGTTCTCAAGTCTAGCAGGCTTCAATTAGAGTTGCAAATAGTGAAACAGAGAAGCCATACGCGACAAATTTGTCACTCCACTTGCGTGTCTCAGCACTGCAAAATCGCTCAGTCTGTGGACAAAACAAAGAGGCTTGTAGCAAAAAAAAAAAAAACACTAGTCAGAATTATAAATTTGATCTTCAAATTTCAACATTTTTCAGGCCCATTATATTGGTGCAGGTTTGGACCAGTTTCATCAATCCATTCACTTATAAAAATGATTCGACATATGAAGAGGGAGAGATATTTTGTGGGGTGAGTTAAGAGCAAATGAGGAAAAATATTCCTTTTAGTATTACTGGCATTTGAAATTGACGTATAACTCATATATACATGGACTGAGCTGTACTGCTGCACTTCTACTATGCATCTACTACAGTGAGCGACGCAGTCTCATCGTCTCACGTCAGGCATCAGCACATGCACCAAACGTGTACCATAAAGTTTGTGACGCAGACTTCCTAGGAAAATGTAGATTGATCGGACAGATTTAGTGCTTTTCATCACCATTCTAATGCGTTACTTTAGTTGAAAATCAGGTTAATGTTTATGAAATAAAAAAATATATGAAAACAATACTTTTGTCTAAAAAAGTATCCCTTCAATATTTGTTAGACGTACTTGGAACACTGACATTGTACCGCCACATATGCAGCATTCCCAGTACCCCCCAAAATTTATTTCAGCATCCCAGGTTAAGAAACACTGTATCTAGACATTTGCAGCCAATCATAGTAATTACTGAGGCAATATACGCTATTCTTTTCTTGCGAACTGGGTAAGATTCGTTGTAGCTCAGTGGATGTGTATCATAAGTGAATTTAATATCTTATGGCTCTTTTCTATTTTTAGGATCACTCACTGTGTGTGTGTGTGTGTGTGTGTGTGTGCGTGCGTGTGATTACCTAATTGTGATTACCTAATGTTGTTTACGGGAAAGAGCCCAAAGCTCGTATCTTCCCGTCTCCTCATCGGTTCCATTTTATACTTAGTGATACTTATCATACCTGTCCTTAAAACTATGATTGAGATAGCATTAACTACCTCCTCGCTTAGCCAATTCCAATTATCAACTACTCTTACACTGAAAAAGTATTTCCTTACATCCTGCAAAGAAGTTTCTTACGAAGCTTCAAACTATGACCTCTAGTTCTAGAGCCAGCCATATCAAAATATCGATCCCTATCCACTCTATCATAACCATGAAGGAATTTAAAGACTGTCACCATATCCCCCCTCACTCTTCTAGCTTCGAGTGATGGTAAGTCTAATTCCCTCAGCCTCTCATCATAACTGAGATTGCGTATTTCTGGCACCAGTTTCGTGGCATGTCTTTGAACTTTTTCAAGCTTAGCTATGTGCTTTTTCAAGTGCGGATTCCAAAAGGGGGCTGCATATTCGAGTTTTGGCCTCACATAGGTTACATAAATATTTCTGAACATTTCCTTGTCCATGTGCCTGAAGGCTACCCTTACATTTGATAAGAATGCATATGCTGCCCTTACTATGCCATTTATATGTATTTCTGGAGACAAATCTGCCAGTATGTTTACTCCTAGATCTCTCTCATTTTCTGTCTCTTGAAGTTGTACTCCAGCCACCGAGTAGTCAAGCTTGGGCCTTCTTGCACTTGTACCCATTCTCATTACCTTACATTTTGAAGTATTGAATTTCATTAGCCACTTTTCTGACCACTCATGCAGATTATTTAGATCCTCCTGAAGTTCTCTACCATTGTTCTCGTTTTTTACTTTCTTCACAATCTTTGCATCATCTGCAAACATATTCATGAATGAATTTACAGACTCTGGTAGGTCATTTACATATACAAGGAACAAAAGTGGCCCTAAAACTGAACCCTGTGGAACTCCACTACTAACTCTTCTCCATTCAGACACTGAGTGTCTTACTCTAACCCTCTGTTCCCTCCTTCTAAGTAAGTTTTTATCCATTCCAAACATTTCCACCTATTCTAGCCATTGATTGCAGCTTCCTAATAAGTCTCCCATGTGGAACAGTGTCAAACGCTTTCTGGAAGTCTAGGAATATGCAATCTGCCCAGCCCTCTCTTTCCTGTAAGATTTGGCTTACCTCATCATAAAATTCTAATAAGTTTGTTACTGTTGATCTACCTTCTCTGAAGCCATGTTGCCTCACTGACAAAAAGTTGAAGGATTCCAAGTGAAGAGAGATATGTTTCCTTAGTAGTTTCTCCATAACTTTGCAAACTATGCTGGTCAAGGAAACAGGTCTATAGTTCAGAGCCGTATCCCTCCTTCCCTTTTTGAAGATAGGTATCACATTTGCTTGTTTCCAGCATCTTGGAATCTCCCCCGACTCCAGTGACTCCTTAAATATGATACTTAGTGCCACTGATATTGTGTTTGCGCATTTTTTAAGCACATGAGGGGATATGTCATCAGGACCTGTAGCTTTATGAACATCTAAATCCATCAGCGCTTTGCATACCTCTGTGGCTGTAAGGTTGATGTTCTCTAATACCGGCCCTTGAGCTTCTATCACTGCAATCTGAGGGGGGTGGGGTATTTTCTACTGTAAATACTGACTGAAACTCCTTGTTCAAGTCTTTGCAGATCTCTTCATCCGTCTCAGTGATGCTTCCATCCGCTCTCTTTAGCCTTACAACCTGTTCTTTTACCTTCAGTTTTCCTCTGATAAAGCTGTGGAAAAGCTTGGGATTTTCCTTAGCCTTCCTGGTGATGTCCCCCTCATAATCTCTCTCTGCCTCTCTCCTTTTACTTAGGTGGTCATTTCTTGCTCTTTTGTAGGGTTTGCCAGGCATTTATGTTTTTTCTCCTCCTATACCTTTTCCAGCATTTGTCTCTCCACTCCTTAGCTCTTTTACACCCATTATCGAACCATTTCTCTCTGGCATGAATTACACCTACTTTGGTGACAGGTATGCAGCAATCTACTATCTTCCCATATTTCTCACAAAAGATGTCATACATTTCTTGTACAGATTTGTTGTAAAATAAGGTTCTCCAGTCAATAACTGCAAAAAGCTCAATCATTTTG
>JAXCGZ010000335.1:0-17500 GCA_037179515.1 Halocaridina rubra
TATTATTATTATTATTTCTATGATAAAATTATCTTTATTTCAGATTTCAAGATCATAATTGGCTCAAGGATCCTGTAGTCAAGTTTTCTTTACAAAATGATTAAAATTATTTGGTGGGGCTTTGCTACACTATGTATGCTCAGCATTGAAGTCTTGGGCAATTCCAAGAGTAAGTAATTTCATATGGAAGTTACATATATAAATATCAATGAGAGGGAAATTACTAAGTATTTATTTATTTTAATTTGCAAATTTTCATTCAGTATAATTAATTGATTTAATTATGTTATCAATTTTTTAATGAACATGGTCACTACACATTAGCTTTTCAGTATAATTGATTCAGAGCTGAAGGTCTAATAGCTTCCGTGGCTGACTCTCTGATTTCGTACAACAGTTAGGAACCGCTTTTGTCACTTATTTTTCTGTTATAAGGTGAAGCTTACAAAAATCTCATTTTACAATCATTTGGTTTGTTTATGTACTTTGTGTTAACTGGTACATTTCCACGAAAAATGTCAACACATTTGCAGCTGTATCCCTATGAATCTTTATTATTAATTCTTTATTGCAGGGCCTATTTATTTCCCGCCTAATAAAAATTGCAAGGATGATAAAGGAATTGGCAGAACTCATGGAAGCACTTGGATAGATCCAGAGCATCCGTGTGTCCATAACATCTGTAATAATGGAAAGATTTCTTCACCTGTTCAAGACTGCGCTGCTCCCCCTTGTGACAACTATTACACCATTCCTGGAGAATGTTGCCCCAAGTGTCCCACAACTGGAAGTTGCAAAGATGAAAATGGTATGTTTCGTGAAAATGGAGCCTCTTGGTCGGACCCAGCCAATCCCTGTTTTCATTATTCTTGTTTCAATGGAGATATATCGGTAGCTATTCGAGACTGTTTTAGGCCACCATGTGATAACCCAATAACTGATCCCGGTGTCTGTTGTCCAAGATGTCCTGATAATTCTGGAGGATGTACAGATGAAAATGGCATTTTCCGTGAAAATGGGGCCATCTGGTCAAACTTGACTATTCCATGTTTCCAGTATTCTTGTTACAATGGAGAAATCTCAACATCCATAATAGACTGTGTCAGGGGAACTTGTGATAACCCAATAACAGATCCTGGTGTGTGCTGTCCGAGATGTCCTGATGCTCCTGGAGGATGTACAGATGAAAATGGCATTTTCCGTGAAAACGGGGCCAGCTGGTCAAACGAAGCTAGTCCATGTTTCCAGTATTCTTGTTATGAAGGAGAAATCTCAACAGCTATAATAGACTGTGCCAGGCCAACTTGTGATAACCCAATAAGAGATCCTGGTGTGTGCTGTCCGAGATGTCCTGATGCTTGTAGAGGATGTACAGATGAAAATGGCATTTTCCGTGAAAACGGGGCCAGCTGGTCAAACCCAGCCAGTCCATGCTTCCATTATTCTTGCTTTAATGGAGAAATCTCTACAGCTATAAGAGACTGTGCAAGACCACCCTGTGATAATCCCATATCAGATCCTGGTGTATGTTGCCCTAGATGTCCCTCTACCCCTGATAATGGATGTACAGACGAAAAGGGTATGATCCGAGAGAATGGAAGTAGCTGGACATACCCAGAGAGTCCTTGTTTCCATTTTTCATGTGAAAATGGGAAAATTTTCACAGCCATACAAGACTGTGCTAGACCTCCATGCCGAAATCCAGTCAGTGTTCCTGGAGTATGTTGTCCAACATGCGACGGTGTTTTGCTGACACCTTGAACTGATATTTTTCGATATTGTAGCTTCAATTTCAGATTAGATTTTAATTACCATGTTTGTCATTGATGTATATATATATTTTTTAGGCAAATCTCATAATTATTTATTGCTGTTGTTGTTATTATTATTATTATTATTATTATTATTATGATGATTATGATTATGATTATTATGATTATTATTATGATTATGATTATTATTATGATTATTATTATTTATTATTATTATGATTATTATTATTATGATTATTTTTATTATGATTATTATTTTTATGATTATTATTTTTATGATTATTATTTTTATGATTATTATTATTATTATTATTATTATTATGATTATTATTATTATGATTATTATTATTATGATTATTATTATTATTATTTTGATCTGCCGTAAGGATTTATTCCAAATTTTTAATAAATGTTTTTTATTCAAGAGATAGAGTTTTGTTTTAGGAGCTAATAAATTTGATTAGAATATTTTTCCTTTTGTTTACTTTTGTATTTTTCAAAGTTAGAACTTTTATCAGTTATTTTTCAGTCTTAAACAAATGAAGATTTACCTTCTTAACTTTTGCGTCTATGTTACGATGCCATGGACATTCAACTTCTCCAGCATCTCTTTTTATCTGGCATCCCTTCTCTATCATATGCTATACTCTCCGCATGGTTTATAGGCTGTATGGGAAACTGGTTGACCTCTCATCCCCAGTTTCCACTATGTTACATCTTGAAGCACTATTTAGTTCTAGACATCTAGAAGTTGGTAATTGCTTCAAATTCGAGGATCTAATTTTGCTATTATATCGTTCTATTGTAGAACAAAAATGAAAAAAGTTACTCAAAAATCGCACAAAATTCGAATTTTACTCTGTCACCGATGTTGGTATTTATTGATTTTAATAGACTGTGAATGGTTTTGAAGTCAGACAATTCTTTTTTTTTTTTTCCAGCAGACTAACTGTATTTTTTCGATGCCTTGTATATGCTAAATCAAGAACATCCATGCCAAGAATGAGCTGTCAAGCATAAAAGAAGCAACCAATGGTTTTTGACAGCAAAGATAGCAGTTAGTTAGGTGAACCTCAGTAAAAATGTAGCCATCTGTTTTTCCTAGCATTTGCTTAAGGGAAAATAGATATATCGTATTCTAGCAATATCGATTACATATCAATCTGAATGTAACGCCTGTCTCCCATTTATGAGGTTGCAAGATTAAGTCCTCAAAATCTCTCACAATTTATCTGTTCCAGAGCCATTTTACAGTAGATAAAAAGGTAAATATGCCCATCCAGCAGTTTATTTATAGCACATACACAATAGAGACGTTTACAATTAGGCTTTGGAGTTTTAAAAAAAATCCATTTAAAAATTTACCATATCTCCTGAACTAAATCCGTGTTTTATTATATCATAATTGTTTTTAATTCTTCAGTCAAAACAACTGTCCTTAGGTGCTAGATGTTCATATATATTTTACTTTCTGTCGACCATAACTATCAGTAGTTGGTGATAATGCCTTTGGGCCGGTGGACGACATATATCCGGAAAAACATTGTCCTTTTGTACTGAATCTTAGGCACTGATGTCAAGTCTTCTGCCTTGAAGTCTATTAAGTGTCTTGTGAGGCGGTATGTCTCTCAGGTATTCATTGTAGGACGGCTTAAATGTATCGCCTATGCTAAGCTCCATCAAAACAGTAAATTATAATAGACTCAGTGGTATAAAGGCAAAATGTACTTAGGATATACTATAGCAATAACCTCATCATAAAAGTCTTCATTTGGACTATGAATAGGGCATTGACATCTGTTAATTATATTTTAAGAATGAAGCCAATTGCCCATATTGGTAGAGATGGGAGTGAGTTAGATGTTTCAAATAACTCAGCCATTTGAAAGTTTTTTTTTTTAACAGATCTTCCATCTGTCTACGTCACACACACAGTTGCTCCCTGCTGAAGAAATATCCGTTAGTGCAGGCATACTAAGTTTGGATAATATCCTACATACGCCGGGTCATAGAAAATGGTGTTCTTAATATCCTTAACTCTTGCTGTAATTAATGAAAGAAATAGGATCGTTTTGTGTGAAGGATGGGGGGGGGGGCGAAAGCTTGGGACTTACTTACCCTACATATGCACAAACTTTTGAGAAAGTTACAGTACTCATAATAAAAAAAAAAAACTCAAAATTCCTAAACAGTAATGGAGAGATGGACTGAATTTGCCATTTTAGATACAACTAGCTAATAACTACATGTATGGCGAATTTAGAGTAGATTTAGAACCTTTGGCTAAAATATTCATGAATGAAAATGTAGTAGCGGACTCTAAACCTTAGAGATAAATACCATAAGAACTATAATGAAGAAAACGAGACAAAATTACGAAAGGAAAATATAAGGAGAATGGGTTGAGTGGCTCCTATGTAGAGAAAAAGTAAAAAAAAAATCTAGTTAAAATAGTTGGGACATGAGGAGAAAATTGTTGAGAATCGAATTGCTAAGAGATGACGACACTGGGCACTAGATTAGATATGGTAACGCTCTGACTTTGCAGTCACGAGGTCGACAAATCGGTTCCCGTCCAAGGCCGAGAGTTTAAGCTGTTTACTGGGAGGTTACTGCTGTGGCTGGGTACCACAGTGGGGGGTTGGGGATTGCCCCGCCTGATGTTCTAAGGAGCATCTTAGATGGATATCCGGCCTGAGACCCGTCAACCTTTAACCTTTACCCTTTAGATGGAAGGAGAGGAAGAGGTAGACCTCGAAAACATTGGAGAGATACGGTGGAAGAGATCTTTGAGAAGTAAGACTCTCCAGCAATACAGAAATTAAGATATAGAATATTCGAAAACAGAAGTCAATGGAAGAGACAACTTAACCCACTGACATGCTGAGAAGTCTACATGGGAATGTAGTAGTAAATAAGTAAATATAGTAGTTTGTCAGAATTATACGTTTTCTGTAATGCATGTAAAGAGAATATTTTTTAAGGGATACTAAGTAAAATATTGCTACCTTTTTTTTTTTTTCTGAGAATGTATTTTACCATCTTTAAATATTAGTATACGTTAGCAACAGTTATTGAGTAAAACCCAATAAAATGGCTACACTGGTATGGACGCATTTCTCGGAGATATGAGCACTGAGTCTGGAAAAAAATAATGAACTTAGATGTGCATAGAAGATAAAAACAAAGAGAAGGTGGTTAAACTGATTCCCGGAAAATAGGAGGACGAAGAAATTTTGGATGGAGGATGCTACATTTTGAAGTTTTTTGAAGAGACCAATCAAAAACAGCGATCCCATAGGAAAGTAGGAAAAGGCTGCAAGAAAATAAGAGGAAAAGGAATTTTAGTATACGTTAGTATTCATCTGCAGTGGTGTGTAAAAGCTCTATGTAATAAAGAACTATAAAACTTTTAACGTTTTTTTCTTAGCAACTAGTAAATGCTACTCCTGGAGATCTCCATTGTCTCTATTATAAGCTTGTCAATGCTACCTCAGCCATGCAGGGGAGATACAGCAACTTTCACATTTGTATAGATATGGTCTTCTCCTGTGTTTCTGATATTTGATAACCTCTGCCAGCTCAGCAAAGGAGGGATTACAGAGTGCATGCTTCATATTTTATCAAGCCCAGTAGCTCTCTCTCTCTCTCTCTCTCTCTCTCTCTCTCTCTCTCTCTCTCTCTCTCTCTCTCTCTCTCTCTCTCTCTCTCTCTCTTGTCTGATCACCGCTACCATAGCAACTGAGAGTGGTATGAGCATAACGCCAAATTTTGTGCTATTTTTCATTAGCCACTGACATCTCAGTGGGACTCTGCAACAGCTGTTTGTCGCTGCAACTTCTATCCTTCTCGGGTTAAAGTAAAAAAAAAAATTAGCTTAGACTTTGGCCCGATTTCTTAAACAGTGTAAACCTAGGACACCATATTGTTAGTTGGCTAGACACACACAAATGGATTTCAAAAACGCATCTGACGCGGTTTTGTGTATGGCTAGGATCCCTTGCGGGATCCTAGCCATACACAGAACCGCGTCAGATGTATGTCACAATTGTTGAATCAGCAATTCCTAGAGAGTATATGCTTCGATAAGGGTTAAAATGCTTTCTCTTTCAGTTCAGTTTTATGTTGCTTTGAGGACAAAAGTCAATAAAAAAAAAAACTTCTTTACATAACTGTCTCTTTTTACTTAGACGTGAATATTAATTAACAACATTATTTATTTATTTATTTATTTATTTATCTATCTATCTATCTATCTATTTGTTTATGCAGAATTGTAAATATCAGTTTATTTATTTATTATATGAATGCTTACATATTTTCTTACATATAATAATGTTTTATCAACGTTATTATCGTTTCATTTGCGATGCATATTCAAGTTCCATATACTTTTATCATGGTTATTGACTTTTTATGTGATCCCGTTCGTGACAGGTGAGGAACAGGTATACACCTGTGCATTAATTTTCTGTATGTATGTTTGTATGTATGTATGTATGTATGTATGTATGTATGTATGTAGTTACCTAATGGTGCTAACGGGAAAGGGCCCTATGCTCGTAACTCCCCGTCTCCTGGTCGGTTCCATTTTAGTAAGTAGTGATACTTATCACACTTATCCTTAAAACTACACTGAATATTCTCGGATATTCATTACACATCTTTTATTATCCCTTCACATCTGAGAAGTCATTACACACTCCATCTCTGATTCTCTAGTTTATGTATTCTTCGTGCCCAGACCCGATGAGGGCTGTTTTATTTTATTATTTTTTGGCCCGTCCTGGTGTCACAGTCATAAAAAAAAGAAAAACCTATGGATTGAGTCAGCATTAACTACATCATTGCTTAACGAATTCCAGTCATCAACTATTCTTACACTATAAAAAAAGTACTTCCTTACATCCTGTAAAGAAGTTTTATTACGAAGCTTCAAACTATGACCTCTAGTTCTAGTGCAAGGCATATCAACTTTCGATCCCTGTCCACTCTGTCATAACCATGAAGGAATTTAAAAACCGTCACCATAATCCCCCTTCATTCTTCTAGCTTCGAGTGATGGTAAGCCTAATTCTGTCAGCCTCTCCTCATAACTGATATAGCATTTTTCTGGCACCGGTTTCATGGCATATCTTTGAATTATTTCCAGCTTAACTATGTGCTTTTTCAAGTGTGAATTCCCAAAGGGGGTTGCATATCCAAGCTTTGACCTCAAATAGTATGTATGTATGTATGTATGTATGTATGTATGTATGTGATTACCTAATTGTGTTTACGGGAATGAGCCCAAAGCTCGTATCTTCCCGTCTCCTGATCGGTTCCATTTTATACTTATTGATACTTATCATACCTGTCCTTAAAACTATGGATTGAGATAGCATTAACTACCTCCTCGCTTAGCCAATTCCAATTATCAACTACTCTTACACTGAAAAGGTATTTCCTTACATCCTGCAAACAAGTTTTCTTACGAAGCTTCAAACTATGACCTCTAGTTCTAGAGCCAGCCATATCAAAATATCGATCTCTATCCACTCTGTCATAACCATGAAGGAATTTAAAGACTGTCACCATATCCCCTCTCACTCTTCTAGCTTCGAGTGATGGTAAGTCTAATTCCATCAGCCTCTCATCATAACTGAGATTGCATATTTCTGGCACCAGTTTCGTGGCATGTCTTTGAACTTTTTCAAGCTTAGCTATGTGCTTTTTCAAGTGTGGATTCCAAAAGGGGGCTGCATATTCGAGTTTTGGCCTCACATAGGTTACATAAATATTTCTGAACATTTCCTTGCCCATGTGCCTGAAGGCTACCCTTACATTTGATAAGAATGCATATGCTGCCCTTACTATGCCATTTATATGTATTTCTGGAGACAAATCTGCCAGTATGTTTACTCCTAGATCTCTCTTATTTTCTGTCTCTTGAAGTTGTACTCCAGCCACCGAGTAGTCAAGCTTGGGCCTTCTTGCACTTGTACCCATTCTCATTACCTTACATTTTGAAGTATTGAATTTCATTAGCCACTTTTCTGACCACACATGCAGATTATTTAGATCCTCCTGAAGTTCTCTACCATTGTTCTCGTTTTTTACTTTCTTCACAATCTTTGCATCATCTGCAAACATATTCATGAATGAATTTACACACTCTGGTAGGTCATTTACATATACAAGGAACAAAAGTGGCCCTAAAACTGAACCCTGTGGAACTCCACTACTAACTCTTCTCCATTCAAACACTGAGTGTCTTACTCTAACCCTCTGTTCCCTTCCTTCTAAGTAAGTTTTTATCCATTCCAAAACATTTCCACCTATTCTAGCCATTGATTGCAGCTTCCTAATAAGTCTCCCATGTGAAACAGTGTCAAACACTTTCTGGAAGTCTAGGAATATGCAATCTGCCCAGCCCTCTCTTTCCTGTAAGATTCGGCTTACCTCATCACAGAATTCTAATAAGTTTGTTACTGTTGATCTACCTTCTCTGAAGCCATGTTGCCTCACTGACAAAAAGTATGTATGTATGTATGTATAATAACTCTTTCGCTAACGTTGGCAAAAATACATATGAAAAAACTCAAGAAAACATCAACTCTGTGAATATGAGTAATTGCTTAAATGACAATTCTTCCAATGTAAACACAAGAGAGTACTTCAAGATAAATCCTATCGATTGTGCTACCCTAATTCTTACCATAAAGAGACTAAGAAACTCTGACTCTTATGGTTCAGATGGTATACCATTTCAGTTCATCAAAGATGCTCTACCCATGATTGCATCCTATATTCTAACTATTATGAACACTTCCATTGTCACTAAAAAGTTTCCTGACTCTTGGAAAATATCACATGTAATACCTCTGCATAAAAAGGGGGACAGAGAAGATGTGACAAACTATCGTCCCATTTCCCTGCTACCCATTTTCTCTAAAATATTAGAAAAAATTGTTGCATGCCAACTTATGTCATATTTAGAATCAAATAGACTATTAAATATTAACCAACATGGTTTCAGACCGAAACTTTCGACGGAAACTGCACTGCTTAAAGTTACGAATAGCATATATAATAATATAGATATGAAAAAAATATCTATGCTTGTATTATTGGACTTATCAAAAGCCTTCGACAGTGTAAACCATGAAATGCTTTTAAGTAAATGTATTAACTTAAATATTGATCCAAGCTGGTTCAGCGAGTATCTATCTAATCGTAAACAGTCCATACGTCTTAACAACATTATCTCTGTGCCAAAAAATGTATCATTTGGTGTTCCACAGGTATCAGTACTTGGTCCTATCCTCTTCTCCATTTACGTAAATGATCTATCTTCTTTCATTTCTGACTGTCTAGTCGTACAATATGCAGATGACACTCAGCTACTCCCTAGTGGTGATATTAATAATCTCCCAGAGCTAACTTTAAGAGCAGAAAACACTGTCAAAAATTAAAACCTATTTCCAAGAAATTGGGCTGTTAATTAACGAAAGTAAAACACAGTGCATATTTATTGGTTCAAGGTTCCACATAGCACAAATTCCAGAAAACACAACAATTAATTTTTGCGACAATATTATCACACCTAGCAAAACAGTCAAAAACCTAGGAATTCACTTTGATAACCACATGTTGTTTGATTCCCACATAGATAAAGTATGCAAAAAGGTTACAGGAACATTAATGTACTTATCACGTATAAAAGACAATTTTGAGACTACCACTCGAATAACTGTAGTTGAATCTCTAGCCCTAAGTCACATTAATTACTGCACAACTGTTTGGGGAGCTACCACTAAGACTCAGATAAACAGAATACAGAAGCTTATTAATTTTGCAGCTCGAGTTGCCCTGGGAGGAATAAGAAATTATGACCACATCACACCAGCTCTCAATAAACTTGGGTGGCTGCGGGCAGAAAATAAGGTCGCTTATGCTGTTTTTGTATTCAAAATTTTGGACCATCATTATCCTAGCTGGCTATTTGATTTAAAAACAGTCAGGGATATAAGGGGAACCAACACAAGACAGAGCAGTGAGCTCTTTATTCACAGAACAAACACAGAAGCAGGTTCAAAGATGATCACTATCAAAGGGCCAACACTCTGGAATAATATTCCAGAGCATCTTAAAATTGCATCCTCCTTCACAGCTTTCAAAGGCAAACTATATAGTTTTCTTTTGGACAAATAGTTGCTGCTCATTAAGAACTAATTATTCTCATTGTAAGGAAACAAATATGGAAATGATGCCGATAATAACGATCCTGTATCTAGTGGCATACTTGCTGCTTTCTTATTAACATTATTGTTAACATTTATATTACAGCATTATTATATTCTATGAAAGCTACATTTAATTTAACTATATGTATAACCCTCTTATTTATTAGTTTAATTACATGTCTACTTATAAGTTACTATTAATGTTGAATAACCATTGTACAAAATGGAAATAAATGTTTGTTTGTGTTGTTTGTATGTATGTATGTATGTATGTATGTATGTATGTATGTATGTATGTATGTATGTATGTATGTATGTATGTATGTATGTATGTATGTATGTATGTATGTATGTATGTATGTATGTATGTATGTATGTATGTATGTATGTATGTATGTATGTATGTATGTATGTATGTATGTATGTATGTATGTATGTATGTATGTATGTATGTATGTATGTATGTATGTATGTATGTATGTATGTATGTATGTATGTATGTATGTATGTATGTATGTATGTATGTATGTATGTATGTATGTATGTATGTATGTATGTATGTATGTATGTATGTATGTATGTATGTATGTATGTATGTATGTATGTATGTATGTATGTATGTATGTATGTATGTATGTATGTATGTATGTATGTATGTATGTATGTATGTATGTATGTATGTATGTATGTATGTATGTATGTATGTATGTATGTATGTATGTATGTATGTATGTATGTATGTATGTATGTATGTATGTATGTATGTATGTATGTATGTATGTATGTATGTATGTATGTATGTATGTATGTATGTATGTATGTATGTATGTATGTATGTATGTATGTATGTATGTATGTATGTATGTATGTATGTATGTATGTATGTATGTATGTATGTATGTATGTATGTATGTATGTATGTATGTATGTATGTATGTATGTATGTTCATCGCTCACTGTATTTCCCAAATAAGTACAAGTGTTTTCTTTTGAGCATCTGTTCACATGGATATATAATTATATCTGTCTTGCGTGACATTCAGTAATTGTTTCACCTCTTCCGTGTAGAGCAGTAGGACATCAAGTGATAACGGTAACTGGTTTGCACCCTGTCTATGCGATATATCTATCTCATAGAATGTCCTCGTATTAATAATAATAATAATAATAATAATAATAATAATAATAATAATAATAATAATAATAATAATAATAATAATAATAATAATAATAATATTAATAATAATAATAATAATAATAATAATAATAATAATGATAATAATAATAATAATAATAATAATAATAATAATAATAATAATAATAATAATAATAATAATAATAATAATAATAATAATAATAATACATCAGTGCATGTATATAATTATGTATTTATGCTTCTCACTGTGGGTATTCTAACACTTGTTTACATTTACCAAAGTTATTTTTATTCAACCCACTGTGGGGACTCGAACATTGGTCTTGTAGAAAAGACGTTTACAGTTTAGTGCATTGCGAGAGAGTTCATAATGGAGATGATGATGGAACCTCTACCGAGATCTTAGGCCACCTTTACACTAAAGTGGCACGTCGCACGTGACCAGCCACGTGGCACTCCAGTTGAAATTGAACATCCGAAAATATATGAAACTTTTTACAAAGAAGTGGCGTGACACGTCCCATGTCCCACACCGCAAGTCGCAAACGGCCTAGGTAATACGATGTTTGCAACTGCTTATTCAATCAGTTTCCGACATACCCTAATCCTTACCTTTTCCAAAGTGAAAATTTCACACTAATGTTTAAGTTGGAATCTCCGAAAAACTTGCTGTCTCAAGCCAGCATAGCATTCGTGCTTGTATTTTTTTATCTTTTTTTTTTAAAGGGGAAGAGTATTTTTGTTTCCAAGATTTTTTTATGAGTGTGACACCGGGACAGGCAAAAAAACTACCATCAGCAATAAAGGCCCGAGCACGAGAAAACAAAAAGACGAAAGAAAAGAAAAAGGCTATGGACAAGGCAGAGATGAGGTAATGATACACAAAGGAAGAGGACAGACAGAAAAAAAACAGTCAAAGTATTGAGGACCTTAAGAAATGGAGGATTAGGCCTTGAGATGACGATAGATCCTCTTTTTGAAAAAAGATAGGTCATAAGAATTTGGAAAGACAAAAGGAGGAAGAGAGGTCCAGACTCTGGAGGTAGATAGGAAGAAGTGGTAGCTGCACCGACCAATCCGCGATTTACAAATCTCCACACAGTACCTGTGAAGCGAGACCGCTTGGCGAGTGTTACGTGGCCTCGGCAATGGGGGAGGGATGCAACTTACCAACTCATCAGAGCAGCGATGGAAATAGTACCGATAGAAAAGAGAGAGGGATGATACCTTATGGCAAAGGGAAAGAGAATCGAGACTGATATTAAGAGAAGGGTCGTTAATAAGCCTAATGACATCAGATTCAACCCTATCAAGGAGATATGTATAGGGAGACGCACTCCAGATGAGAAAGCAGGATCCTGAGCAGGGATGGATAAGGCCTTTATAGAGTTGGTATGCTTTAACAATTTCAATTACTCTGTAATAAAGATAGGTTGTAACTAGAATGTTACGCTTAGATTAGCTTTGTAGCCAGACTTTATGGATCGGTGCATTTACACCTGCTGAATGATACAACAATAGCTTCGGCCGTCAGTGGAGGTGATGAACCCCAAGAGTTTATTGACGTGGTATTATGAAGGGTAAAACATGATCTTATATGATTATGCTGTATATAATGCACACTCCCATCCCCATCTAAGGCAGTTACTGAGTTCACTGCTGTTCTCAAATGTACCTTTTGTACCTTTAACTTATATAGATTTACTACAGGATTAATGATAATTGGCTGCCCTTACTAATGCCATTCTGTAGTTTACAATATCAGACAGTCACGTTCTTTACAGCTGGGAAAGGAAATTTTAAGAAAAAGCCAAACACTGCTAGTCATATTTCATTATATTTTTTATATGTTATTACATGTTTTCTTAGGTACAATTTAATTTGAAATTCAGATGAGCATATATCAAATACTTCTAAATATGGAGTTACTCTGACGAAAATCAAAAGGTAAGATAAAGGCCCGATTTCTTAAGCAGTGTAACCCTAGTGTGTATTCAGAAGTATTGTTAGTTAACTAGACACACCCAAATGGATTTTATAAACGCATCTGACGCGGTTCTGTCTATGGCTAGGATCCCTTGCGGGATCCAAACCATACACAGCACCACGTCAGATGCATTTATGAAATCCATTTGTGTGTCTAGTTAACTAACAATATTGTATCCTAGGTTTACAACGTTTAAGCAATCGGGCATAAGTGCTAGTGAACATGAGCAAATTAATTTTGTGCTCCCATGGTGTCATAAGTGGATTGCAAGATAGGGAACTGGAACAATATATCATGCTAATTAGAGGCTTAATTTTGTTTGCATTTTAATGCCTTTATCTTCACCTATATTGTTGTGTATTTATTTATTTTTATTTTTTTCTTAAGTTCTTGGTATCCTTTTTTGGTGTTCAAATAATTCCGAGCAAGAGTTTTATATAACAGTTATTATTAATTGACAATGTCACTTCAAAATTAAAAAAAGTTACGAGATAGGTAACTTTACATTCACTTGCTTTAGACTGTATAATAGACATTTACTGCACATTTTCTGGCATTTTCCTCATTAGCTTTTTAATAATCTTAGAAAATCTCCGTTGCAAAGTACTTTCATAGAAACTGGTCATCTATGAGTTATCTTAGAAGATAAGAAAATATAAGGCTATTGGACAAAGAATTATCATTATCATTCCAGAGCAAGTGGAACAGTATGCACCTGAGGTGGTTGTGGCCGAGGTTTTATCTTTAATCCAGTTTACGAAATGCGATACTTCTGAATACACACCAGGGTAGTCGGACCGAGCACAGCCTATTCCCCATGAGACTACTCCAGCCAGGTAGTTGCTTCCGGTATCAGAGCACACTAAAGGTCCTCCAGAGTCCCCTTGACAAGAATCTTTCCCTCCATATGTATACCCTGCACATATCATAGTACCGTCGACAGTTCCTTTTCCAGCGTAATTATTCTGGCACTCAGCATGACTTACCATAGGAACTGTGACCTTTTGAAGTACCGATGACACGGAACCACCCTCACTTGTTGTTCCCCATCCTGAAACCAGGCAGTTGCCAGATGCTCCATGGCCGCTAGCAGGTAGGGAAACTGTCTTCACATGTTTATTTATCTTGAGAGATTTCTTGAGTTTTAAGAGGGCAATGTCATTACTTTGTGTGCTTGGGTCATAAGACTGATGAATCTTAATCTCTGAAGCATATCTTTTTTGTCTGCTAAAGCTTATTAATGCTTTTGGCTTGCGGGTTCCAGCAGTTATCTGTTGAATATGAAATCAGGAAGTATTGAAAAAATTAAGATTGGATATATTAAGTGTTGTAAAGAAAAAATTAATAGTTAATATTTTATTTGCTGACATTTATATCTACCCTTACAAGTGTGAGTGTCTGTAGCGTTTACAATTTCCTGGCTTAGCGAATTCCTGTTAGAAACTATTTTTTACACTTAAATAAGTACTTCTATATCTACAAAGAAGTTTTCTTACGATGCTCAGAATGTGACCTTTAATTCATGAGCCACTCATACAAAAGTATCACTCATCAGCTTGTCAAAGCCATAGAGAAATATCAATGTCATAAACATATCTTCTCTTTTTCTCTTTACTTCAACTAGTGGCAACTCTAACTTCTTCACTCTTTTTTTTTCAGCATGCCTTTGATCATTTTCCTCTTGTTATTACTATCTTTTTTAATTTAGTATCCCACAATCATGCTGCATATTCAACTTTAGGACTCACATACACCTCGTAAATACATCTAAGCAGTTCTCTGTCCATATCTCTGAGAGCCACCCTTATAATGTTAAGAAAGCCTATACTGCCTAAATTATATCACTTACATGCATTTTTGAATACAAATATGCAAATGTATTGACCCCTATTTTTTTACTCCCAGGTCGTCTAAGCTACTCATTTGCTATCGAATACTTAAATGAGAGTCTTCTTGCAGTTTTACCCATTAACCTTTCATTTCAAAGTTTTGAAGAATGCAACCACTTCTCTGGCCACTCTTGCATATCAATAAAGTGTTCCAGGTGTTTTTGCCAATATATTCATTTTTTTTTACTCATTTTCAAAATATAGGCATCATCTCCAAATGTACTGAAGAATTCATATGACCCTCAGACAGATCAATCTCCCACCTACATTAATTTTTATTGATCTCAATAAATTTTCACTTATTCTTGCTATTATTTGTAGATTTCTAACGAATCTCTTATATGAAACTGTATCCAGTACAGATCTAAAATTATGTGATATCTCACTGCAGAGGTGAAAGAGAACTGCATGATAAGTTTTAAATTGGAAACACTTTGAACTCGGAATAAAATATTGGCATTACCTCTACATCTGAGGGGCTTTTCCCATAAAAACAGTGAGCAGCACTGATGATCCAGTTTTCCTTGTAGACAGACCCCCCACACAATCCTCCTCCTATATCTATATGAACCTGATATGGTAGTTCATCTCTGTCCGCATCCTCTCCACCAACAATTCTGGAAAAAATGTATTTGTATTTTAATATCGGCTACTACTCCAGTAATTGATGGTGGTGTTACCAATTTCTCATCTTTGGTTATATTACCTTGGCATTGGATAGTCTGGAAGTTTTCCTGGTGGCGTTATATCAATTTCAGCTTCAGTGGCCTGTTCCGCTAGACGCTCTGAAAATAAATTATAGCTGTGTTGATGCACCGCCTACACAAAAAGAGATGAATTTGAAATAGTAATTGTATGCGAGACCCATACTTCTAAAACCTTTTTGAACTACTTAAACTACTCTTTCTATGCCATTGTGTGTGATAAATATCTAATGAAATAAACAATATGGGTGTGTGATTACCTAATTGTGATTACCTAATTGTGTTTACGGGAAAGAGCCCAAAGCTCGTATCTTCCCGTCTCCTGATCGCTTCCATTTTGTACTTAGTGATACTTATCATACCTGTCCTTAAAACTATGGATTGAGATAGCATTAACTACCTCCTCGCTTAGCCAATTCCAATTATCAACTACTCTTACACTGAAAAAGTATTTCCTTAAATCCTGCAAAGATGTTTTCTTACGAAGCTTCAAACTATGACCTCTAGTTCTAGAGCCAGCCATATCAAAATATCGATCCCTATCCACTCTATCATAACCATGAAGGAATTTTAAGACTGTCACCATATCCCCCCTCAATCTTCTAGCTTTGAGTGATGGTAAGTCTAATTCCCTCGGCCTCTCATCATGACTGAGATTGCGTATTTCTGGCACAAGTTTCGTGGCATGTCTTTGAACTTTTTCAAGCTTAGCTATGTGCTTTTTCAAGTGAGGATTCCAAAAGGGGGCTGCATATTCAAGTTTTGGCCTCACATAGGTTACATAAATATTTCCATTTATATGTATTTCTGGAGACAAATCTGCCAGTATGTTTACTCCTAGATCTCTCTCATATTCTGTCTCTTGAAGTTGTACTCCAGCCACCGAGTAGTCAAGCTTGGGCCTTCTTGTGTGTGTGTGTGTGTGTGTGTGTGTGTGTGTGTGTGGATGAATGGATCGATAAACAGATAGATAGATAGGTGTGTCACTACTAACTGACTTAGTTATGGAACATAGAGCTTGTTTTTGAAATATAATGTACTTATTTTTCAATTTTCTTGAGCCGAGAGAACAAATAACACCATTCCAAAGTTTTATACACCTGTGAAATTATCCTTTTATAAAAAGATGCCATTCGGGCTCTCTTCTTCAATATAAAAGTAATAATTATCAGAGGACATATTTCAACCCATAATTAAGCTTCATTTTTCAGCACTCCTTCATGCAAGCTTAAAGTTTGCTGTCATGTAAGAAGCATATACTTGGTTTGGCAAGACTTTTCTAAAGAAACTAACCCTCTCGAAGACAAAAAGTACAACATCGTCCCTGCAATTGTAATCTCGCTTCACACTTCACAGGAGGACATGGTGTACTCGATGCGGTAATTATTCCATTCTGACATAAGTGGGTATTGCAACCTCTTTTCCACCAACTGCCATTCAGATGATACATTCCCCACTTGTCATAGCAACCGCGAATGGCAGGTGCACGACGAAATATCTCTTGACTGTGAAAAAAAAAATTATTCTATTTAGATAGTTAAACTGGCAAGCTTTTATAATAAGGCAGAATGATACGATGAAGCCAATGCCTCAGTGAGTGGTAAAGGTTTAGCAAGCTGTAGTTAAGATCACAAAAGATCCATGAATAGAGAATGGGAGGAGGTAAGATCAAACCACGTTAGTCGCTTCCCGACTTGCGCACTTACCTACTGAGCTATCGCGGCCCACAGTAATATCATAATAATAATAATAATAATAATAATAATA
>JAXCGZ010000335.1:27500-37500 GCA_037179515.1 Halocaridina rubra
CTGTCTTAGACGACTCCTAGAGTACCTTACCAAGATGGCGGCGCTACTGACGTTCGCCTTGTGTACTCTAGATGATATGACTCTCTGCGGGTAGATTGTTGTGGCCCACCGAACGCAGCGGTCGACCATTGACCGTTGTTTACATCGGTAGCCATTTTGGTTCACTTATTGAGGATCGGTTGTTTCATTGAACCACACTTAGCAAGTCAGCATTGAACGCCAGTGTATTTTAAAGGTAATTTTGTCCACAAAGTCAATTATCATTGTCAGACCAGAAGGTCAATTAAATCCAGCTGAGACCATTATCGACCCCATTCACCTAAGAAATGCTTTGGCCTTTGACCCTATTGAGTGACTGTCTATTAAGCTGGTTCTATGCTTTTATGTCACTGTCAGTGGCGTTTTAGGCGCCAAGGAAAAACCACGTAGTGTGACATTATTCGCAGTTATTACAAATTAATAATAAGATACTTTGGGCATATACATAACTAGTGCAACCAAGGGAATTGGGTAATTTTGTACGATTACACCTGTCCCCGTCTGAAAGGGAAATATGTGTTTTCCTTATGGTTCTTGATGTGTTTTGAACGAATCTGATCTTGTAAACGGTCGGTAATTATTCTTAGCAACCTAACTGAACTTACAAACGAGTAATTACTATAATATTGAAGTTCATATTATTTAAAACCCATAAAATAATTTATAATATTGGGACCTATTTACACTGCATGGAATTATCGGATATGAGACGGGTGTAATAGTAAAAATTACAGCGATTTATTGAATAACTATATTTACCTAAATCAAAACCTAATGTATTTGCAATTTGTCAACTTTGGCTAGTGTCCAGTCTGCTTTACATATTTTCCTTTGGTTTAATGTTTATAAAATTTAGACATTTTGTTCATTGTAGGTTTTGAGACTACCTATCCCCTTGCAGGGAACATGAGGAGTTCTCTGCAGTCATTTGTCATTCCTCCTACGATATAGGAATCCATCTACATGACTTCTTTGTTATGCAGTTAATATTGTTAAAAGACAACATTAATTTTAGTATAGGTTTGTTTCATGCACCCCAACTTAATTCGTATTTATGCCTCATCATACAGTAACTCTTTAACATATACTTCGAATACTCATGTCACCCCAATTCTGGGAGACTATTAGTGTGATTAAAATCATGCCAAAAAATTTTTGTTTTATTATTAGAAATAAGGCAGCGAGAGAAACGAGAGAGACCACCCATTCTTAAATGTTCTGCGCTACTATATAAAGACCCATATTAACCCAATTAAGGTATGTAACTAGCCTAACCTAACCTAGATTTGAAGCCTTATATACCTTTCCTCATTCTTATAACCTTTCATCCTTCAAAAAGCAGATCTATCGTCATCTCAGAGCCTAGTCCTCCATACCTCTGGGTCCTCTGTACTTTGACTGTTTTTTTCTGTCTGTCGTTTTCCTTTGTGCAACATTACCTCATCTCTGCCTTGCCCTTAACCGTTTTCTTTTCCTTCGTCTTGGTATTTTCTCGTGGCCGGGCCTATATTGTTGAGGGCAGTTTCTGCCTGTCCCGGTGTCACTCTCTTCAAAAAAAAAAAAAAAAAAGGATAAATATTGGAATTTATACAGCATTGAAGCTCATTTCCAGATTGGTCATGGCACTCATCTCTTGAGTAAACAATGGCTGGCTCACATGTTTTACCCAAAACATGTTATTTTTAATAATTAACCATAAATTTCTTTGTATGATTTGTACCAAAGTAACTTCTTTAGGAGTGATTGACGTAAGTTTTAGACATACAGTACTTGTCAAAGAATTTCTGTTTGATGGGCATAAATACCAGTTATGGAGGTGTGCGTAAATCAGATCTTAACCTTAATTTTCTCCTATATGATGGTCTTATCCATTTTGGTATTTATCTTCAAACATAATTTAGTACTAAATGCCTGTTACCAGCGTTCTCAAGAAGTCTCACTAGAACATATTCAATTCTTTGAGTTTAGTATCATATGTTGACAAATATACTTTCTTGCCAGCTTCAATTGCTAAGTAACATTTCAACTACAGATGCCTCATCATATAATAACGGCAGTTGAAAAACTTAATTCTTGTTGGTTTTCATTCATATCAAATCATCAAGGAAGCCTGTGATTGCATTGTTTCTCTTTCCTTTTTTTTTACTATTACATACATACCCAAGGCTGTTATGGTGCTAATAATGCTTTAGCAGTTAGAATGAATTTCCTAAGTTTTCTATTTTGTTGAAGTGATAAATTATTATCAGCAGCCACAATTTCAGGAGGAACCAATCCAAGCATATAATACCCATAAGATAATATTGCAGGACATTTCTTATAAGTGCAGTCACGTGCAGGACACTATCAATAGGATTTTGCTCAGTTATTCTACCTTCATGATACATATGTTTAATATATTTGGAATCTAGTTTTTATGTAGAGCCTAAAAGACTATTTTAATAAAATTTTCATTCCCTTTCACATTGCATTTGTGCTTACAGACTGACAACTGTGTATATTCCGCAGGTCTGGTGTAGCCCTAATATATATATATATATATATATATATATATATATATATATATATATATATATATATATATATATATATATATATATATATATATATATATATATATATATATTTTCATTTTTATTTTTGAAAACAAAATGACTGTTACGTATTGTGCTGTGTATTACTAGCCCATTTTATTTACCCTTTTCTATTATTTTATAAAACATTTTGTTATAACAGCGTTCATATTTTTATTGCTATTTATTTTTTTAACAGTGTGACACCAGATCAGGCAAAGAAAACTGCCTTCACTGGGCCTGGACACCAAGAAAGCGAGAAAGGAAGTACTTGTACAGAGAAACAGATGGGAATGTTGTGACTTATCAGATGTGAAGGAATAACAACAGACGTGCAGCGAATACACCAGAACATTCAATGTAAATGTCATAGGAAATGATGTATAGCTGATGGAAGAATATGAAATGAAATAAAATATTTCATGACTTGTGAAGGGTTAGTATGTTGTTTTAGCCATATTCTACTTGTTTAGCTTTACGTAAAAGATACATTCTCTGTCATCGGAATTACAGTTTAGAAATACAGTAATGGACTTTCCTCATTTGTAAATTGGTATCATAGACGAAATTTAAAGTGTTAATGTCTTGAGTTAAGTTTTTTTGTAGCATGTTATTCATTTTCATCTTCTCCATGTATCACTTATAATTTATGAAGAAAGATTAATGTATTTATTTTATTACAGAATGAGCGAGTTAAAAAGATGAATTGAAATCTGGCTGTATATTAGATCTTCATAGGACAATACAAGTCATTGTTATTCTGGAGAGAATGGAAGTTACACATTTAAAGGATAAGTTCCGTATTAAACGATGTAAACCAAAAAATGGATAATCTTCTTAAGGAAAGCTGTGAATTTTTTAGTATGAGCTTTTTCATTTAAATTACTTCAATTCTTTGTATTTCTTGTGAACGCAGTTAATCATTTACGAACATAGAAATTGTATTCTGTGTCTGCTGTTGAGAAATATCTTATTTTCAATTCTACAAAACTCAGAAAATTATTACTTAATTCTTACTGATTGATGGAATCAAAAATTTCTGTTGCCAACTTCAGGGTTACGAATCATTTTTGTAGTGCATTGAAATAATCATCTAAGAAAAGGACATTAAATGCCTGATCCCTATTTTATCAAGAAAAATCCTTCTCAAAAAGAGAATACTGCAGTTTAGTAAAATAATACAAATTTTAGAATTTTACAGTGACAACCGTAAGTTATTAATTTGTGGGTTAATATCTTTTCTTAGATAGTGTCACAATGTGTTCCTTAAGTGATACAGCAGAAAATGCCTATTTATGTAGTATTTGTAATGATTCATTTTCACAGAAAGAGACATTTGAAATGCATTCATTAATTCACATAAAAGATGAAAAGCCTAACGTGTCTACTGTTTGTTTTGACTCCTTCCCTGAGGAAGCCCAGTTGACTGATCAATCCCAAATTCAAGGTAAAAAAAAATTTGTTTGTGATGTTTGTAATAAATTTTTCACTCGAAAAGGCAGTTTGCAACGCCATGCCATACTTCACATGGAAAAAGAAATGTTTGAATGTAATTTATGTGATAAATCCTTTTCTCAGGAAAGTCTTTTGACAGATCATTACCTCTTTCATAGTGGAGAAAAACCTTACATCTGTAATATTTGTAATAAATCTTTCCATCGGAACAAATATCTGAAACGCCATTTAATATCGCACAGTGAAGAAAAACCATTCGTATGCGATATTTGTAATAAATCCTTTGCTCGGAAAAATGGTTTGAAAAAGCATTTTGTAACTCACAGTGAAGAAAAACCTTTTTCTTGTAATCTTTGCAATACATCTTTCAATCGTAAGTGCAGTTTGGAACGCCATACTCAAATTCACTTTGTTAAAAAAACAGATGAAAATACTATCACTATTAAATCCTTAATTCTTAATGGAGAAAAACCTTATGTCTGTAACTTTTGTAATAAATCATTCAATACGAGAAAATATTTGAAACGCCATTCTGTAATTCACAGTGACAAAAAACCTTTTGTGTGTAATGTTTGTAATAAAGCCTTCTCTCGGAAGAGCTGTTTGGAAAATCATTCTATAATTCATAGTGAAGAAAAGCCGTATACGTGTAATGTATGTAATAAATCCTTCAGTAGAAAAAGATATTTGAAACTCCATTCTGTAAATCACGCTGAAGAAAATCCTAATATATGTAATATTTGTAATAAATCCTTCACTCGGAAAAGTGCTTTGAAAATCCACTTTCTAATGCACACTGGAGAAAAACCTTATACTTGTGATATTTGCAATAAATCTTTTACTCTGGAAAGCCGTTTGAAAACTCATTCTCAGATTCATAGTAGAGAAATGCCTTATACGTGTCCTGATTCTGAGGTAAAGGAGAAGCCACAAGATGATGAGGCTCAAATTGTGTTTGTAGAGTATGGGACAGACGATATAATTGTTAAAAATGAACACGATAGGGATTGTGATGACTCGGTAAATATTAGCGGTACCAAAAGTAATGTAGTTGAATTGCAGAATAGTTGTGAAATATTGGAGGCTATTAAAAAAGAAAGAGATGAGGGGCCTGAAGATATACTAGACAGTCTTGATATGGATTGTGATGAATCTGTAAATATTAATGGTACTAAGAATGACGTTGTTGAATTACAGAATAATTCTGAAATATTGGAAACCATTAAAAAAGAAACGAATGATGAGGCTGAAGATGTCCTGGATAGTGATATGTAAAATGAGTTGTAATGGAAATAATTAGAAGGAATCTGCTGGCCATAGCTTTGATGATGCACTATTTGGATTTGGGAACAAATTTTACACATGTAAACATCAGTAAGCTTTTTTTCAATGTTAAGCATGAAGATTGGTATTTATGATTTGATATTTTTATTTTATATTAGCTTCATTATATATTTCATATTTCTTGCTGGCTGGAGCTATATTTCAAGGTGATTATAACGAGTATTTTGTATGGAGGTACTGTCTTTTAAGTTGCCATGATAGTGGAAATGGTTTGTATCTTGCTGTTTTCATGAAGATTTTGGAACCTACAATGTGTCTCATTTCTTTTGATAGAGTTTTTCATTATTTTGTGTGTTAAATGGCACAGTTTCTAATTGATGAACTGTCTTTGCAAGTTAAGGTTATTACTTGCTTACAATGAAGGTATTATCAAAATTATCCTCATATTTTAAATTTAGAGTATATTTGATTTTT
Organism: Halocaridina rubra; assembly: GCA_037179515.1. Taxonomy (NCBI): domain Eukaryota; kingdom Metazoa; phylum Arthropoda; class Malacostraca; order Decapoda; family Atyidae; genus Halocaridina; species Halocaridina rubra. The sequence goes on from JAXCGZ010000335.1 coordinate 33,326, forward strand.
GTTTCAATATGGGCGCTGTCGAAATAGGAAGTTACTAAAATGTAGTGGTTTATTTTTTTATTTTATTTTATTTTATTTTTTTAGTTGCAGTCATGTATATGTCTTTGTGCACCAAGCAGGAAAAAATTATGTACATAAAAAAGGCCACAATATCACTTGTAATATGGGTGACGGAGCCAATGCACACACCTTCATTAGCAAACCATCTCACCCATCCAGCAAATTTTAGTACCTTGAGGATGAATTCACATTAAGGAAAAAGTTAAACAATTTTATTGTCTTAAGACTTATAAATGTATATCAAGTTCATGAGTGTTATATATAAAGTGTTTTTCTTCATATTTTTATAAATATTGTAGTCTGAAATCGTCATCTCTATATAGTATCATACTACAGTTGACCCTCATCCTATGCCGTCAATTGGTTCCTTCCTGTGTAAGTAAAAAATTTCCTCTGTTCAAAACTTCACCAATAAAATTGTATAAGATGAGGGACAAGTATGATTATTCATACATCAAAATATTTTACTGCATTTCTGTGTCAACAAATAACTTCCTCCTCTTGATTAACCTTTCAATGCCACATGCTTCCACTTCAGCAAATACTGAAGTTTTCTCCCTTCTCATGTCTTCACTATTTCTTTCATCATTCTAGCTCCTCTGCAAAGCACTCATTCTCTTATTGCACCATACATATACTGACTGAACAGTCATGAGAACATAACTCAGTCACCCTTGAAATCTTATAGGGCCAGGTTCCTGAATATCCCTGATTTCAAAATCCATATTTCAATCCAAGACCTTAAATAACTATTCATATCCACATGTGACCTTCTCCCCTCTTTATATGGCTTTCAGTAAAGAAAAGTTCTTGCTATTTGGCAGGTATAGAGTTGGGCTTTGTGCTAGCTTTGATGCAAAGTCTGTGAGCCAGTTTTTATGTTCATGCAGAGAGGATGCAATATAAATAATTCGCAAATAAATTTAAATATGTACTGACAACTTTGGAGGTTTAGCTTGTTAGTTGGTATGAAGTGTATTAGTATCAATAATGTATGCATATTCTTACTATTGCTCTACTTTATTGTACTGATTTGTATAGTTACATATTGCATTGCCCATATTGCTATATAATACTGTAAAATTAGTGTTACACAAAAAGGATTGCATCAACAAAACAGAGGGAGAGAAATATTGTATGTGTTATCACTATCCTGGAAATTATCACTACAAATTTCTGTATATTGCTATTAATACTCTGCATATGCTGTTACTAGTGATGGATGTTTTTACGGTCTGCATATTCATTCATTATATGGTACAGTGCTGTATTAACATATTAATGCTATTTGCGCTGCATCTATATTAACGGAGAGAGATTGTACTTACTACCAGTATTTTTTTTTATTGTACTGTAGTGTAAAGTACACATTTTTCCTCTAATATGAGATGTGCTTTGCCCAGTGCATTCCATCTGTTGAAACTCTGCAAACTCGGTCTCTTTCTGTGTCAAGCTGTAGGGGAATGGCAATATATCAGCATGATCATGATAATTTTTTTTTCTCTTCATATTTCTTAAGTGCTGCAACATGAATCAGTAAATATTACCTTTTTACTCAGTATTCCACAAAAACAAATGAATGAAAGAACCATGGTGTAAAACATGGTGATTTGGAATTGGAGTGGCACCATCTTTGCATTGGTCCACCCTCCAGAGTTGCATATCTCTAGAGGACCAGAAAAGAGAGCTAACCTGCCACAACCAACCCCTGCCTCTCATGGAACGTGATAACTTTGGAGAGGCTTTGGTCTTCCCTGGCAGTTACTTCATCTCTCAACACGGCATACAATAGAAATTTTCTCTACTGAGAGGCGCTCCGGCGGTTATTTTGAAGATTCCTTCTAGCCAGAAACATTGATAGGAACCCAGGAAACACATTATGAATACTGCATTGTACACAATGCAGTATTCATAATTTTACATACTCCACCAGCACTTCATACACTCCCTGAGAGCTTTGAGGGAAAGCCTAAGATGGACAGTAATATTCCAGGCAGCTCGAAGAAAAACAGCAGCATATTGTAATGTACTTTCAGTCTATTACATTAAACCCCTTTGTTGTCATGGAAACACTTATTACTACAGCAAAGTAAATAAAATGATGAAGTAAAGCTTTCTAGCTCTAGTTTTTATAGTTACCAGAATGATGCCATTCCTGACACCATTACTCACTGATCCCAAACTTGGGTAAATGGTGAGAATTGGAGTATGGAAAGTCATCGAGTTGTAGTACTTTAAGCAAACACAAACCTATAAGAGGCTGGCGAGGAACTGCTGCACCATACAATTATTTGAAGAACTTTTTATATTTTTTACTATAGGTTGTTGAGAAACAATGATCCCAATATAATCATGGGTTGAGCTACCAATAAAGAATGGTATATCAGAACATACTCTAATTGAATGCTGACAAGAGAGATTGGGCTTTCGAGTGGTGCAGTTTTAGAGTAATTTAAACCATAGACTGCTAAGTTCCACAATAATAATAATCTATCTGTACATTAGCCATATTCCCCCTTGCAAATAGGGTGGCTGAGTCATAGCAAATACTAATAATGCTGTGTATGAGGTTATAAGGTACAATATATGGGTATATGATACAAAAATCAAGATATAAAAAAAGACGCATATTATGGTTCCAATATGAGATTAGAGTCTCTCTTAAAGCATTTTTATGTGCAAAAGAGCACGTCTTATCTGCACCATGTGCAAACGAGAATGAAGGACAAAAATTGTGCTTCGGCAAGGCCAGTGACCACCCTTTATTATTTTATTTTTTTACAATTTACATTTTGTGCTACAAGTCCCATTTGGAGGCGGACAGACGAATTAAAGCTAAGGAATTAAGGCTGGATCCCCCTCCTCACTCACTACTGTGGGCTAAACACTAATTCAATAACCTTCCCTAATCAAGCGCTTTACCACTACTCAGTTGCGGTCCCATTGTATGTCGGCAACATTTGATGTTCCCTGGTATACACCTATCCAAGCACTGACCTGACTCCTCGTCGCTTTATCTTCCTGTCTGGACGAAAAGCAGTGTACTCAACGTGGTATGGCAGTTGCCATTATTTATATTATTATTATAAAATTTTTCTTGCCATAAGACAACTGGCAAATGATGAGACCAATTGTGTTTTGGTACCTTAAGAACTACGCTAAAATTATGGCCACGCTGCTGAATTCAGCTAGAATGAACATAATGTTATTGCTTCTACTATTACATATTACTTGAGGTTTCTGGTGTGAAATCACATTATAGTTTGCCATATTGGACTAGATGCAATTTGTTTACAGTAAGATCTAGCTTTCATACTGAAAACCACATAGCCTTTATATTACCGAACCTGCAGTACTGTGACTAAGTAATCGTCAGGAAAGGAAAGAGGACCTAACATTCTACCGATTCCTTGATGATTTGTAGAAAACACGACTTTGGACTGCAACAGAGAATAATAAATAATGGGAGTCTGTTAACATTCATTGTACGTAAACATTCCATAGTGATCAGTAATAGGCCACTTATCATGTTGACAATAATAATAATAATAATAATAATAATAATAATAATAATAATAATAATAATAATTTTACGGTAAATGAAATAAAAGAAAACGAAAAAGATTAGCTCATCAAAGAAAATGGTTTCATGGGTGACTTATCTAAATATTTACAATTGATATGCATACATGGTAAAGCTTATCCATGAGATCTAATCGAGAGGGTGATTAGTGCTCAGAGGTCAGGATGAGAAATTAATACGTGTGATTTCATATAATGTATGTAAGAGTAGGAAAATCAGCAAAGAGAAAAAAGAATTAAAAACTTAAATGGGCATATATAGATATATATATATATATATATATATATATATATATATATATATATATATATATATATATATATATATATATATATATATATATATATATATATATATATATATATAGATGGCACTCCAGCAGTGCCATCTAAACGGTCGCTAGCTCCCTCGTCACTGCCCATAGAGCAAAGTAATCCCCTTATTGTTTTCTTTCTTTAATGTCGGCTATTCCCCAATTAAAGGCGAAAACAGCCAAGGTAGGTATATATATATATATATATATATATATATA
>JAXCGZ010000335.1:52500-55000 GCA_037179515.1 Halocaridina rubra
TATGTGTGTATGTGTATGTGTGTGTGTGTGCTATTTTAATTACTTATTTATAAATGTGTGTATTTTTCTATTTATTTATTAAATTTATCCAATCTTTTCCTTGTCATCAATACTTAAGTCTATCACAGAGTCAACGGAAGAGGCTCACATCATCAAAACTAATATGAGAGAGAGAGAGAGAGAGAGAGAGAGAGAGAGAGAGAGAGAGAGAGAGAGAGAGAGAGAGAGAGAGAGAGAGAGAGAGAGAGAGAGAAATACCCTATCTCCAGGGTCAAAGTTTAAGCATAAAATTGGCAATCCTGAAGTCGCTATCTAACATTGGCAATACTCTTAGTCCTTAAACGGTACTCGCTAGCTCACGATTTTACTTCGCTCTCTCTCTCTCACTCTCTCTCTCTCTCTCTCACTACTCTCTCTCTCATCTCTCTCTCTCTCTCTCTCTCTCTCCTCCACATACCATATACCTGAGTTATCTCTCTCTCTCTCTCTCTCTCTCTCTCTCTCTCTCTCTCTCTCTCTCTCTCTCTCTCTCTCTCTCTCTCTCTCCACATACCCATATACCTGAGTTTATCATCTCTCTCTCTCTCCTCTCTCTCTCTCTCTCTCTCTCTCCTCTCTCTCTCTCTCTCTCTCTGGATAACAATGTAGTTAAGTGTAGTAGGTTGTCCCATGGAACAGCCGACTGTTGCAATACTACAGCTGTAAGGTCTTTTGGACTAAAATGAACTGTCCAGGATAGTTCGATGTTAAGTCTTCCTTCAGTTACGGTTCTTTTTCTAGGCCTATATCAACACCGAGTATTCTTGGATATTCGTTACACATCTCTTACTATCCCTTCACATCTGACAAATCACAACACTTGCCATTTCTGTTTCTCTTTACTTCTTGTTTTCTTCGTACCCAGGGCCCGATGAGGGCAGATTTTTTTTTTTCGCCCTGGTATCGCAATTATAAAAAAGTAAAATACAATTATAGCTCTCTAGACACGATTATTGCACGCGTTGCGACTGGTGAAATATTAAGCGGAGGGCCTCTGTGTGGTATTTCATTACAGTGACGATTTTTTTTTTTACAACGAAGCCGATAGGGGATCAGGCCTGCTCAACTTTTTACAGGTCCTAAAACCGGGAGCAATAGAAAGGGGTGGCATTAAGAAAGGCACGCAAGTGGCAAGTGGCACATCAGACGTGTCACGCCACTTCTGTGTGAAAGGTTTCATACATTTCCTGATGTTCCTTTTCAAGTGGCGTGCCACGTGACATGCCACGAGCGACGTGCCACTTTCGTGTGATAGCGGCCTAAGAGTCATTATAGTAGCAGATTGGTCTCCAAAGCGGCATATATGTGGATATATAAGTATGTGGCATAGTGAAGGCAGCGTTAGCAAGAAATTATTTTATAGTGTGAGGAAAGTTGATCATTAGAATTCGCTAAGTAAAAAAAAAAATATATATATATATATATATATATATATATATATATATATATATATATATATTATATATATGTATATATATATATATATATATATATTATATATATATATATATATATATATATATATATATATATATATATATATATATATATATTATATATATATATATGAAATAAGAATTCTTAGCTTAAATGGGAAACAAAATTGTCAGGGAAAAGACAGATGAGGAGAAAATATCATGAGGCTCTTACTCTAAACATGGTCTGTCGGAGTATGTAAAAGCATATTTAAATCAAATATGATTGCAGATGAGTCAAAGATATGAAAGATAATAAAAGACGAGAATAATGCAAGACAATTTCTGAAGTAAATCTGTAAAGGTGTCAAACAAATGGCTGAAGAGATTCAGTACTTCAGAAAGTAAAGAAAATGGGCAAGAGTGCCTGAGGACCCATAATTAGGTACATAATAACAGGCGAGGGAATTCAAGACCCTGTGAATGAAAGAGACATAAGGCTGAATGTATTGGTAGATTTTATTTCGTAATTGGACATAAATTATATAGTAATGGGCAGCATATGATTTCATATTAAACATGGGGCTGGCATTCAGCCACATGGACAATTTTTTTTTTTTTTTTAGATATATTTAAATGACTTCTGTGAGGCCTAAACTTGAATATGCAGCACTCTCTCGAAAATCCGCCAAGAGAGAAATCAGTAAATGCTAACTGCATTCACAATTTGCAGGAATTATATATGTTTTAGTAAATATAATGAAACCGGGTGAAAAGTATAAGGCACTTTCGCATGAATACAAACCAGTATATACAAATAAGTATACACTCACACATACACTCACACATACACACATTCGAAACCGTTATATTCTAAAATGCAAAGCATACAAAAAATAACATACGGTAGCACTTCTCAACATCGGCAGCCAAGGTGAAATCTGTAATAGAAAAAAGAGACTAAAGTGGAACAGTATCTTTCAGGGGAGGAAAACGACTTTCAGGAGTTCAAATTATTATATTGATAAGTATGTCCATCCCAACGC
>JAXCGZ010000335.1:57500-72500 GCA_037179515.1 Halocaridina rubra
TAAAGTACCACCCCAGACGACCCTCAAGGTAAAAATGTAAATAAGGCAACTATAGAACAAGGTGAAAGTATAACGCTATTAATATTGCCTGTGTCGTAAGAGCCAACTGAAAGGGGTAGGATAGGGAAGGGAGGGAAATTCATTTCTCCTTGGTCTTCTTTTTGCTTTTTTCGTGTCATAAAACTGAAATGAGAGAGGATGTCGAGGACATTAGGAAGACATGTTGTTCCTCTCCCTTGAAGAATATCTCTTGGGTGTCATATTAATTTAATTTAGGTTTGGACAAACCTGGACATTTTTTTTTTCCATCCGTATGTTTAATATATTGTATTCAGAGAATTGGCAATAAAATACCATTACTTCTGTGTGTCTGTGCGTGTGTTTTTGCATAAGTATGCATGCGTGTATATATATATATATATATATATATATATATATATATATATATATATATATATATATATATATATATATATATATATATATATATATATATATAACATTTTAACCCACCAATGAGGGGGAGTAGAATTCTGGCTCCCCGAAAATACAAAGCTTGCAAAAATTTCCGTTTTCCACCACTAACCTCACACACCGAAAGATATGCGAGAATACTAAGTTAACAGGATGTCACAAAACTAAGAACTCCTCTTTCCCTTGCCTCTTATACCCATGAGGTTCTTACGAAGTTATGTCATACGAAATACTATATGTAATGCAACTCTAGATCCAGTGAACTGGAGCCAGACACTGAACTGTTGTGCTGATAGAAATGACGACGTCAACAAACTCTCTCATATTTCTCCCCAAGAAAAGGTTTTTAAGAATAAAAAATTTCGATTGTAGTTCCCGGTTTCCTAGTCGTACATACAGACGAATCTATTATTATGAAAAAAAAATTGCTTTCTCGTCATCACTAATTTATATTAAATTTTGTTTTATTCATTAATTAATTTTCATGTTGTTTTTCTCATGTACACTGTATAGGGAAGAAAGCCAGCCCTAGTCAGTGTCAGTCTCATGCCCTGATCAATATAAAGTGTTGGTGTCATGAATGGCTCCTGACCGTAAAATTCTGAACAAAACTAACACTAGTCTTTATGAGGGGTTTACCACGGTCAAACGGTCGTCGAACGCGGTTCGACAGACAAGTGTTTGAAGTGATGTTCGAACGAGTGAACGGGGTATTTGGTTGTCGAACACGGAACGTGTTCGACAACCAAATACCCCGTTCACACGTTCGAACATCACTTCAAACACTTGTCTGTCGAACCGCGTTTGACGAACCGTTTGACGGTGTAAACCGCCCTTAAGAGGGTAGTGAGATATAGCGACATAATACGAACATAGGAAGAGCTACAGATAGAGTAGATTAAATAAAGTTACTGTTTCTAATTAGCCTCTTGGAGGGTCAGTATTCTGTTTTGGGCTTAAAATCTTATGGCCAGATAACCGTGACTATAATCCCTCCCTTTGCTCGGGCTTTGAATAAATTTATATGACTCATAAAGCAATAATAATAATAATAATAATAATAATAATAATAATAATAATAATAATATAATAATAATAATAATAATAATAATAAAAATAATAATAATAATAATAATAATAATAATAATAATAATAATAATAATAATAATAATAATGATAATAATAATGATAATAATAATTATAATAATAATAATAATAACAATAATAATAATAATAATAATAATAATAATAATAATAATAATAATAATAATAATAATAATAATAATAATAATGATAATAATAATAATAATAAAAATAATAATAATAATAATAATAATAATAATAATAATAATAATAATAATAATAATAATAATAATAATAATAATAATAATAATAACAATAATAATAATAATAATAATAATAATAATAATAATAATAATAATAATAATAATAATAATAATAATAATAATAATAATAATAATAATACTAATAATAATAATAATAATAATAATAATAATAACGATCATTACCATATTTATCAGCAGCTTATATATTGAACAAATAAATCTTCTTAAATTACCTTTTTTTAATATCATATGACCTAATTTTCTAGACTATTTGAACACATTAATTGTTGGAGAGAGAGAGAGAGAGAGAGAGAGAGAGAGAGAGAGAGAGAGAGAGAGAGAGAGAGAGAGAGAGAGAGAGAGAGAGAGAGAGAGAGAGAGGGAGAGAGAGAGAGAGAGAGAATTTCACCATCAAAAGCCTCCGACGAGCTCAGGGTGGGTTTGTGCTAGAGTCGGAAGAGTTTCTCTTAAATAAATTAAGGGCTATAAATATGTTTGGGTTTGGAGAAGGGGGCGAAGATACCCATCTACATTAATGAGGAAGGGCGGAGGGAGAAGAAAGAAATGGAAGTGAGGAAGAGATAATAATAATAATAATAATAATAATAATAATAATAATAATAATAATAATAATAATAATAATAATAATAATAATAATAATAATAATAATAATAATAATAATAATAATAATAATAACAATAATAATAATGATAATAATAATAATGAAAATAATAATTATAATAATAATAATAATGATTATAAATAATAATAATAATAATAATAATAATAATAATAATAATAATAATAATAATAATAATAATAATGATGATGATAATAATAATAATAATAATAATAATAATAATAATAATAATAATAATAATAATAATAATAATAATAATAATAATAATAATAATAATAATATTAATAATAATAATAATAATAATAATAATAATACATATTTTAGGTAGATTGCTAGACTGTGAGGGAATAAATATGATCACAGCTCTAAATAAGAGTCTGATTTTTCCATTTTATTTTAATTTTTTGCTCCTTATTTTGATTATGGCCGCCATAACCTCTAGTGGGAGACAACATCAAGTACATAACAATACAAAATTATATGAATATTGATCATTCCACTATTATATTCCTAACATGTCGTAAGAGACGCTTGAAAGAGATAAGGAAGCGAAAGCATGGTGATGCCTCCTTCTCAATTTCTGTTTTCTTCCCATAAAGCCACAGAAAGAAAAGGGGTTGAGGTGAGTCAGAACATTCTGATGCTTCAGTTCTCTTGCTATAGTTGCGTCCATTCTTCTCTCTGAGTATAGTTCCACTTTAAAAAGAAAAAAAAAGTATTTTTTATATCTTTTTATATCTCGCCAAAGCAGGAGGGTGGCCCCAACAGTAACGAAAGAATTGAGGTCGCAAAAGTTTTATATTGTTTTACCCATATTCATCTCCTCATTAATAATTCTTCTTCCTTATCCCTTTTATATCGTTCTTACGAAAATCAGGAAAGATGCATACAAATAACTTCTTAGTGAACCACCATCTTTATCCCTTTCATCTGCCTCTTACGACAAGTAAAGAATACAATGATGGAAATCTTTCACGCCACCCACCAAAAATATTTTTCTTAATCGTCTCTTACGAAATACTAGGAATACGATTGTAAAAATGGGTAACTTATTCTCGGGTCAATAATAAATACATTCCATGCTGTAAGTAGGTGCGCTTTCTCCAATTTTACTAACCTAACTAAAGGGGGGTTTACACTGTCAAACGGTTCGTCGAACGCGGTTCGACAGACAAGTGTTTGAAGTGATATTCGAACGTGTGAACGGGGCATTGGTGTGTTCGACAACCAAATACCCCGTTCACACGTTCGAACATCACTTCAAACACTTGTCTGTCGAACCGCGTTCGACAAACAGTTTGACCGTGTAAACCCCCCTTAACAGAGCCAATGTTAACCTAAGCAAATACCCTAATAACAGTCAAGTTAAACTTCCTAACAACGGGACTCCACCCTCCATTCCCACTTTAACAAGTTACTATTATACTCTGCTTTTAAAGTTGGCAATCTTACTTGTGATTTATAAAGTTTCTGACTCATATTCTCTCTCCTCCAACACCAGGGGTATCCCTTTTAGTCGTCTCTTACGACACTCTGGCATGAGGATGGAGATATTCTTTTTGCCGTGCAAAGTAGGGATAAACAATATATATATATCCATTTTTTTTTTCGCAGCCTGTTCTGGCCCGAACTGTAATGATGGCGAATCATTTTCCTCCCGTTGGACAATGCCGCTTCTGAAGCTCGGAGATAAACGGTATTATCTGGGTATATTTTTCAAGGTAAGGCAACCATTCAGTTATCTGGCTACCTATCTGTGTATATGTCTGATGGTCAGTTTTGCTGTCTCCGAAATTATTTATATATTTATATGGCTGTCTACCTGCCTAAATACTCTCTTATATATCAATCTATATTCTATATATCTAACAATATCATTATCTACCTACATAACAAATTACTAGTTTATCGGTATATATGTGTACATACCAAATTATCCATATAAATAATTCTTCATTCATCTGCATATATATATATATATATATATATATATATATATATATATATATATATATATATATATATATATATATATATATATACAGTATATCAAATCTTTTTAAATACTTGATAATCTATATATGCAACTTCCAATGTATCTATCCATTTAGATAGCTCCTTGTTTATGTATCCAAATACAAGTGTATCTACATATCTACTGCTTTATCTACTATTTATTTATCTAACTTATTTCATTCTTGACAAATTTTTCTTGTGTTCCTATGGGATCTCTGCTCTTTACTAGCCTCTTACCTACCTATCTATGTACCTTTACTACTACTACTACTACTACTACTACTACTACTACTACTACTACTACTACTACTACTACTACTGTTATTATTATAATTATTATTATTATTATTATTATTATTATTATTACTATTATTATTATTATTATTATTATTATTATTATTATTATTATTTTCTACAGGCAAATTGGTACAAGGCAGCCCAGTATTGTCGTTACCACGGCATGCATTTAGCAGGCATTGAGCAAGAAAAGGAGAACAGGTTTTTGGAACAACACATACAGGAAGCAGGTATAATTAATCTTATATATAAGATTATTAGTATGCAAGTTTCTTTGTAGGGGACCACGGTGGCGTAGTGGTTAGAATACTCGACTTAAAAGTGACAGATCCATAATTAAGTCCACCGTGAGAGGTAAAATATCCAGGCTTAATTCCCCAACTTCAATCTGTCTGTCTCCACCCCAATTATGGTGATTAACAGTCACATAAATGGTAAAGAATGGAAGTATGCACTTTTTTTTTTGGTGTATGTTTTTTTTATATAACCTTCTGTATTTCATATAAACCATTAAAATATCCATTTACTAAAAAGCATTAAATCTAAGTTTCTTGAAAAATCAGCATTGTATCTACCAAATTATTTCCTGCAGTCATATTCCCAGTTCACTATATCTTTACTGCAGTACAAAAATTGTTTTTAGGTTCACACTTCCAATCCAATATAGTCAATTGGAAGCAGGCAATAGCTTATATAGTCATTCTTCTAATCCGTAAGCCACTATGCTCTTATGGACGCATAAGAAATTGCTTAAAACAAATAATTATTCGCGGAATCATGCATCTTATTCATTACATTTTTCTAAAAACACAAGAAATTATTTGTAGGGTAAAAGTTCTAAACCAAAGTATTTCAAAGAAATATAAACCCCATGCAAACATCCATTGCATTTATAGCTTAAATTTGCATGGACGCATCAGAATGAACATGGAAGCTCAAGCTTCCATACCATAACATTTTAGGAAAAAGCAAAACATTCTAGGTTTATGCTTTCAATCTATAATTGAAGCACTACAATAAGTTTCTTGGCTAGTATGTCCATTCTTTTATATTCATAAGGAATCACAATAAAGAGGTCGTAGTTTCAATCTTCTAATCCTTTTTATTTTTAGTGATGCAAAATAAACTTTTTTTTTGCTAAGCTTTCGTTATATTCTTAAGCTTCAGCTTGAAGGGCAGCTTGTGGGCTCAAAGCTTTCAGTCCAATACATTATTTACGGAAGAGTGAGACATTTCCTTGTCAGTCTTCGCATTGTGAATATAATTCATGAATAACAACTCTTTTCAGTGTAATTTCACTTATTATCCAAATAATGACATTGTATTAAAACACCATTCATAAATGCTATGTATGTGTCTTTTAGTCCATTGGCTTAAGCCTCTACCTATCTTTTTACTTCCATTGTCTTACCTGAGATCATTTATTTTCCAGGTCTTGGCCATGAGCACTTCTGGACGTCTGGAACTGATCAAGGGGAAGAGGGAAGCTTTTTCTGGATGTCCAATGGAATACCCGTCACATTTACCAATTGGAATGCAGGGGAACCAAACAACTTTGAGTGAGATATTTTTTCTTTTTTTATTGTCATTGGTAATAAAGATGCTAATATAAGAAATCTGAAAGATCTGGTCGATGGACTTTATTTAATAATAATTTTTCTGTTAGCTGCAGGATGGAAATTATTCCTTAATATCTTAATATTTCTAAAATCTCCCGCACGAGAAAGCCAGATGGCCATAGCCAAAGATAAAAAGTAAAAGACACTCCAGTTAGGGAGAAAGAATCCACCTCCAAATTTTGCATATTTCATAGGAGGAGACTAAGAGGGATAATCTAAGTGATGGTTAAAATTTCTATGGTCGTATTCACAGCATTACGTAGGAGCTAACTGGCAGGGATAGGAGAGCATTAGCCTAACAATCCTTCCCTTCCTGGCTTTCCATTCTTTCCATAAACAACTATAAGAGAAAAGGATATTATGGTTATTTATGGTATATGCCACTGTGCGCCAAAATACTGTATCGTTTGTAAATCATTCACCTTCACAGACTTCAAGGCTCCTCACAGACTAAACCACCTCAGACTTTTCTTTAAACACCAGTTTTGACAACCTCTTACATGAATGCCTGGTAAACATACATAATAAATTCTCAACAGAGCTCTCAATTGCTCTTCCTAAGACACTTTTTAGCTATAGAACATGTGTCCCTCTTTCTATCAAGCTATATATGCTATGCAATATCTGGTCCTCATTATCTCTCAGTTTGTCTTATTTTTCACTCCATGGAAAATTTTGATGCTAAATCTTGCATTGACACTTCATCTCTAGCAGCTAGGGTTATTCTTCACTTGCATTCAGTGCCTTCCTCAAAATAACTATACTCTCAGGCTCTTTTGAAAAAGTACCAGTCATTCTTATTTCCTTATGTCTAGGTCCTAATTCCTACAGCAATTAATCACCTCTATTCCTTATATCTTCCTTCTCAACATCACTTTTCCATCACTCTGGAGCCAACCCACTAGTTTGTCACAAGCAAAATTATAATCTCTATTTTGTTTCCAGATATGAAAACGGTGAACAAGAACACTGCCTGGAACTCTGGAATCGTGATGGTAAAGGCATGAAATGGAATGACAGCCCTTGTTCGTTTGAAACTTTCTTCATCTGTGAAGTGCCTTGAATAAAATTATTTCTTTTTTTTTTATACACGAAAATATATTTATGGTAGGAAGAATGGTGAAATCAAAAATAAATATAATAATTAATATCGCCGTATGTAGAGATGATGCCATAATACAGATTAAAGTAGAGATGTGGCGGTAATCTCAGGGGTGCCAATTAATCTAAATTTGCAAATAGTGCCACAGCTTTAAGTAAGGGCTCTTAAAAGACGTTAGCAATGAATAAACGCAAGACCAATAAAACATATTTTTTGACATCTATACAGTGCCTTCTATTTGCACCCCAAACAAAATATTTTATCATTGTAAAGGGGGGTATACACGGTCAAACGGTTCGTCGAACGCGGTTCGACAGACAAGTGTTTGAAGTGATGTTCGAACGTGTGAACGGGCAACCAAATACCCCGTTCACACGTTCGATCATCACTTCAAGCATTTGTCCGTCGAACCGCGTTCGACGAACCGTTTGACCGTGTAAACCCCCTTTAAGAAGTGCCTTGTACACGTCACGTGATACAGAGAGATTTAACTTGTAAACTCAAATATTTTGATATAAGTAATCTAGCTTAATGACTAGTAATGTAGCATTTTATTTACAAACTATTATCTGTATGGCTTTATTAGCACGTACATTTTACAAACATACACCATAATCAATAATCCTTTCATGAAAACCAACAAAATGTGACTCAGGAGTCGAGATATTATTTACTCAAATATAACAAAAGGAAATATACATAACCGTCATATTCTATCTTGAATACGAAGAAAGACACAGGATAGCCAAATACTTAAAATAAGAACGGAGTTCACCAGCTCCTCAGGTAAGCGTTTCTTCTTTCAGTTGTTTTCTAGCAAGAAAAAAGAATCAGAGTGGGAGAGACTGTAACTAGATATACATGATCTTCAGTTAATTTATATAATGAATTTTTATAAAATTATAAAGCAATTTATTTAGATATTATCCCTCGTTTAAAAGAATAACCAATTATTAGTTTATTTTTGTAAACAAAGACATATAATATGCATGATAAAAAGTACAGAATGAGAGAGAGAGAGAGAGAGAGAGAGAGAGAGAGAGAGAGAGAGAGAGAGAGAGAGAGAGAGAGAGAGAGAGAGAGAGAGAGAGAGAGAGAGAGAGAGAGAGAGAGATTATTTTATTTTATTAATTTATTGCGCCAAGGCGTCAGACATTACATGAGTTCATACAAAGAATGCTTCAAATGGATACAAAACCAAGAATTGAACATGGTTTACAGGGAGGTGTACATATTGATAAAACATTGCTGCATACTAACACACAACTTACAGTATGGCAGCACAGAGTACATTATATGCAAAAGTAAAGCTTAGAGAAACGCAGAATGCACAAACAGAATTATACAGCAACATACAGAAAATATATGTATAATTCAATATAATTATAGAGAGAGAGAGAGAGAGATGCGGGAATAATAATAATGATAATGATAATAATAATAATAATAATAATAATAATAATAATAATAATAATAATAATAATAATAATAATAATAATAATAATAATAATAATAATAATTGTTATTATTAATAATATTATTAAAAGAAAACGAGTCTTTAATGATATATTAGAGTGCAATGTACCTTTTTTCCTGTGCCAGACAATTAGTTTTTTCTCAGATATCTCTTCCAGTAAATTGTATAGTTTTAAGATAAACTTAGACACAGTATTAAAATCTGAGCTGCTACAGAGATCCTACAATTAAGTGAACTTACGTGTATAAAATGAATAAAACATTATTTATCACTTATCATATTTATCAAGTAATATGTAAAATAGTCTCATTTTTAATGCCGTCCTTTGCAGTACAAATCTTCATATGATTTATAGCTAAGTTTTCCATCTCTTGATGTGACCCTGAGCAGTAGATGCTGGTGAATAATTTTCATTTCTTCAGGATGTTCTCACAGTATTTCTGGAAAGTAGATTGAAATTAATTCCTAAATATTACACCTGTAATTCAATTTTAAATATATATATACATATATATATATATATATATATATATATATATATATATATATATATATATATATATATATATATATATATATATATATATATATATATATTACATGAAGTTCCTTTCATACATATAAGCAGAATACTCACAAAAATATAAAACAAAATTTTATAAGTTAAGTTTTGGAGTGTCATGATTTTATATTCCAGTAGCAGCTGTTTCTTCTAATACATAATATATACAATAACTGCTCTGGAATATTGCATTATTTTCAAACGATGGCCATGACTGTAACAAAAAATCAAGGTTAATGAAATTTAACATGATGTGTGTTTATTCATCTCTTCTAGCAGATATTTCTGAGCTAGGGAAAACCTTCAGGCAGGTAGTATCTGCTAGTTATCCCCTTCCGTTCCTTTAAGGTGACTATTACGACATGCTGGGAGTACGAGGGTGATGACATATGATGTATTCTAATTTATAAAAATCATTTAACATCATAAGAATTTAAGCCTTTAATGAGCTGGTCTATTGAAGATGTAGAGAAACTGTTTCAATAATATTGTGTATTATACTTTGTAAATTTAAATGATCAAAACTGTAATCATTTCATAAAGTTAAGTACCTTTGTAGATTCTAAGCATAAGTTTGATTATATATACAAAAATTGTTTTGAACATATTGTATAAAAAAAAATGTAATTATATTTTATTGTGTAAAAATATTATATATGAACCTTTTGAAATTGTCCTTTTTTTATGAAGATTGAGGGACAAACTTTTTTACCTTATCAGAGCCCTTGCTTGCGAAGATACTGTTTCAGCACAGACTTCATACATCCAATGGTATACTCATGGAACAGACCACTACACTTGGAATACCACTACCCTCGCCTTCTTATTTCCAAGAGATCTATTTAAAGAAATCTCTAAATAGAAACCTTGGGAACATGAACGAAGGACTTTCTCAGTGAAAAGTAATGTATTAAATTCACAGATCTACCAAAGACTTTTATAACAATTCATGACCTGTGAAACTAGGTCTATTAATCAAGTATAATACTCAATTACTTCACATATTAATTTTCAAAATTATAATTCAGAAACATCCATTTGCATTATTAATTTATTGATGAGCATTCTAAAATTTTATCATATGGAACCAACTCGACTAATATTATTAATCTTATATGCAAATACACATGGTGAATGCGTGTTTCTTGGCACGGCCACCCCCCTTACGAGGGGGAATGAGGCCATGTATATTTTATGTAATGTGTATGTTGGTCTGTATATTTCAAAGTAATTACCACGAATACAGTACGCATGCGTGTCTTGATACACTTGTACCATTACTAAAGTTGCCCATATAAAAATTCACCACAACTATTACTATCACTATAGTTGTAGTCACCGTGGCAAAGCGGTAGCGTCCACGACTTTTAGGCGTCAAGTCGAGGGTTCGCGCCCCGTCACAGTCTGAGGTTAGCAAGGGCATGCACTCAGGGTAACGATTACATCTGCCAAAACAAGTCCTTCGCAAGAAGGCAACCGTCCTAGCCCTTGGTAGAAAAGAGAGTCTGTGACGTAAAACCGGCTTTTATTACTATCACTATAGTTCTCCTCATATACAAACATCAGTTGCCCTTTTGTATAGAAGGAGAATTTACCCTGTGGTTCATGAGGATGTGGAAAGATACCTGAACCATCGCTAAAGATGCAGTCATATGGACTCACCAATTGCAACTATATATAGCGATCTCACCCTTTGGTTCCAGTGGAACCGAAGACATTCTAGAACCATTACTAATTTTGTCCTTATATGGCCACATCAGAAATATTATCAAGCATAATGAGCAAATGGCAATGCAACTGAACTATTGCCAAAGTTGCAATCATATGCACTCACCAGTTGCCATCTTCTATAAGATGACTCTCTCCCAATTATCAAATAAACTGGGAATGATCATCGCAGGAACTGCCTCTACATGATAGCACCATAAGCAATTTCATATAAAATTGATTTCACTCATTTTCTCTCTTTTTTTAAGAGGGGCTCTTGAAGATTTCAATTTTTTTCTGCAGATGTTTCTTTTATCTAAGGTTTCTTGGTCTGTTAGTTGGACATCCATCAACCCTCTGCCTTATTACTGGCCAACATCTAAGCTAACCCCTTGGAGAATCTTCCTATTAGACCTCTTCAAAAATATTTAATTATTTATTTTTTCAAGTATGCTAACTATCTAAACCATCTCTGTTCTAGTTCTCTCAAATAAGCTTATTTTACTAGTCCAAGTTCCACCTGTTTAGATAGACAGACAAGACTAAAGCACGCTTAGGCCATTCTAGCTGTGGAAAGTGAAAGTCTTTGCCTTGGTTACAAAGAAATATTTAAGACATTGTTGAGGAAGATTTTTTAAGTTTCTTACATAAATAAAAATAAAAAATAAAAATAAAAACAGCTCTAGCTGCCACAACCATGCAATGTAAATATGAATCAAACAGTTGCCTTAATGCAGTAACTTCGTCGGGAATGTCTTGCTTACATCATCAGTTTAAGCTGCTACATAAGTTACATCCTTGGGAAACTATACAAAATAGCAAATTCTAATCTTGCCTACTTGCTGTTCACCTGCAAAACAAAGTACGGTGTATAATCTCATTAACAATTAATTTAGTATCATTAAGATTAGTCCCTCAGTGGGTGCATATGTTACATATATTTTTTTTTTTCAAAATAAAGACATCAAGTAACGCTGTGAGAGTGGAATGGCAATTTTTGAAGTAAAGGGAGTGAGGTAAATAGTTTTTGCATAGATGCTCTTTCTCCCTTCCCTTGCCAGTGGTTTAGTGGTGGCGTGAATAAGTCAAGGAGGAAGGTACTGTTAACCTTATCCCCTCCTACATCCTTTAGTTACTTCTTATATGACTTGCAGGGAAAACGGGTGCTGAATTCTTTCTTTGGATTCACTAAGTGCAATACCCCTTGGTCATCCCCCCACAGCACACAGGAAATACATATGATCAAACAATGTAGTGAGGCTGTCAGGAAAATACACAGCAGGTTAGCCTAAGGTAGAGACTTCAGTTGAGTGGAACAAGTTGGTATATTACTGTCTAGATTTTTTTTTTGCTGATACCTTTTTAACTACTTCAGGAAGGGACATTACTTTTGAATTAGAAAAAAAAAAAAAAATATATATATATATATATATATATATATATATATATATATATATATATATATATATATATATATATATATATATATATATATATATATATATATATATAATACCTTGAATCTGTTCATGCCTCTAAATGATCTTGAATTTGTTGGTTGTATGATAATGTGTTTCTTGTTACCAAAGATGGGTCCAGGAAACACTTCATAGAGCGAAGCAGATTCCAGTCATGACCAGTTTCTTTGTTACCTGAAATATTGAAAAATTTAATAGATTTATTATCTAATTAATTCATCAAATATCAATAAAGTATATTCTGTATGAGATGATAAGTGATCATTATCCCACTTCTCGAAGCTTAATTACGTCAATGTACTGCTCCACTATAGACTCCACACATCTAATGTGAGTAGACTGCGGTTTCCACATACTACACGAGCAATGCCTTAACTATTTGATTTTATCCCCAAGTAGTTCTGGGGAAGAGAAGTTGAAGTGGCCATCTTAAGGCTGCTTTCCTTTAGGTAAAATGCTTCTTTATGTCATACAACTTATGGGATATGCTTGAAGTCTACTAACCAAGGCAGATGAGTTGATATGGTCCTTAGGTGATTTTAGTGACGAGAAGCAGGGCAAGCCACTTTTTACCATTGCTAAGAGAAGGGAGGTTATGGTAGTTTGAGAACCTGTGCAATAAAAATAGACAAAGGATACCATAGACAGACATTTCATTTGCAATTAAGAATACTTTGATGGATAGATGGATGTATGGATGGATGGATGAATGCATTCATGCATGCATCCATCCATCCACCCAATCCTACCCACACGCACACACACACTCATCACATGTACATACATACATACATACATACATACATACATACATACATACATACATACATACATACATACATACATACATACATACATACATACATTAATACATACATACATACATACATACATACATACATACATACATACATACATACATACATACATACATACATACATACTAAAATGCTTTTTCAGGGAAGCAACATGACCTCAATCCGGTCATAATCAAACTTACTGGTGTTTATGACGAGGTACTCCTCATAAATACAAGTAAGAGAGGGCAGGGCAGCAAAATCTTTTATTTTCAGGTGATGTTTCATATAGTCTCTCATGACAGACAATATTATGAAGCTTTAAGTAATGGCAAGAATAAGTGAAATTTATGGAATGGTTAAATGGAAGGGAACAGAAGGTCATAGTATAGTGGAAGAGGGTTAAAAGTGGTGTTCCAGGAGGAATGATTTCATGACCGCCTTCATTCCTAAATTTCGTAAGTGTGTCTGAGGTTGTCATTGGATATCAAGATGAATGCTGACTAAGCAAAAACTGCCAGAGTAAATGATGAAATACAGGTAAACACCTTCCAAAAGACCTCAATAGTCCACAGAGGTGGTCACGTAAGTGGCTAATGAGGTTCAAAATTTCATTATGTAAAGTAAAAATAATGAAGAACAGCGCTAAAATACCCTATTCTAAGTAATTCACTGAAGCATAGGACCTCAAAATTCTGATATTGAAAAGGTATAGGTATTTATGTATAGGCAAATTTGTCTCCATAACTGCAAGAGTAAAAACACCAATATGCTTTTTATGCAAGCATAAGGGTGAGCTTCCGACATATGGACAAGAAATGTTTGGAAGTAATTTCATGACTAGTGTGAGGCCTAAGCTTGAATATGCAGTGCTCTGTCGGATATAGCAGTTGGAAAAACATTTTAACAGGCTGGAGGAGGTCCAGAGACATGAAAACACTGGTGACATATATATTATTCTCAGTTATGAGGAAAAAGCAACCCACTGAAGCCAGAAGAAAAAAAAAAGTAACATGGTAGTTTGATGCTTCGTTAGAAAACGCATTTTCAAGATGAATGAAGTTCTATGTTAGTAGTAAGAATAGTTGATAAGAGAATTCGCTGAATGAAGATATTGTAAATGCTGATTGCAATAACAGGTTTATGGAGAGATATGAATTATAAGCCTGGAATCTTTCCGTAGAGCACAGGTAATTATGTATCAAATATCGTACTGTGTATATACTTAACACTGTAACCTATTTCTCTTCTTCTATCTTAGTCTATCTATATATCTATCTATTTATCTATCTATCTATACATCTATCTCTTTTTCTCTCAAATCCAAGAGAGTCACAACAAGACAAAGGCGGGCGAGAAGCACTCCTGGACCCGCCTATTTGAGCCATAAACAAACCAAATTCTCTCTCTCTCTCTCTCTCTCTCTCTCTCTCTCTCTCTCTCTCTCTCTCTCTCTCTCTCTCTCTCTCTCTCTCTCTCTCTCTC
>JAXCGZ010000335.1:80000-82520 GCA_037179515.1 Halocaridina rubra
TTTATGAAATCCATTTGCGTGTGTCTAGCTAACTAACAATATGGTATCCTAGGTTTACACTGATTAAGAAATCGGGCCAAAGTGAGAGTTTTCGAGCCTTACAAACACTCAACTTCAATTCACAGATAAGAATATGCAAAATCAGCTATATTAGATTTCTGTATTAGTTACAAACGATAAATGACAACTAAAATTGTAATTTAATATATCTCAATTTAAGAATTTAACTCTTGGCTAGGTCTTGGTGTTCATTTCATGCTTTCGAATTATCTATAATTGAAGATGAACGCTTGTGAATGGCTAGAAAACTCTCCTTCAGTCCTACTTAACAATAAACAAAAGGGTGGCTCATTTGTCTTAAACTATAACCCACTTTATGAGTACTGCTCAAAAAAGAAAAAAAAATTATATCCCTTGTAAAATAAATTAATAAACAAATAAAAATTCAACAAGTCTTCAATTCAAATTCAAGCAGACTTCCTCTTTTCGTGAATGTTCAATATAACTGCAAAACACATTCATACATAGCTAGGATTCATGTATACATAGATTCGAAGACACACGAATAATAATGTTCAATGTAAACACAGATTTCATTATTTTCTGTCACTGTTAATGGTCCATGCAAGATTACAGCTCACATTTGTGACATCTAGGGTTCCAATACATGAAATTCGAATATATGGGGTGATATATAAATTTTTGTAAGAGGGCTAGGGAAAAAGCAGTGCACTGTACATATATGCTTGTTTGTAATTTTTTTTGTCATTGTTTTCTAGATATAGCTTGCTAACTGGCTTCCCCCCATGGATTTCAAAGTTGAAGACAGTTAAATTATTCGTGCTGTCGACTGAATCCCATCATATGCTTACCACGAAGCCCTTGAAGCAGGAACTACCCTCTTTACCATGAAGTTGATTGCCAACAATTTGGGCCGAGGTGGAAAGTGGGGCTTCTGACATCTGGAAGAAGATATATGAAAACTTCCACACGATCTTTGGCTCTGGTGTACCAGAAAAACTCTCCGAGGAAAAAATAACCATCACAGAATCGTTCGGGAAGCGATGAAGAAGCACTGCATATAATGAGCATACCCCTCGAGATTGCAGACTGTGCGACGCGCGACGCTCCACACTAAGTATCGAGAAAATGATAGATTTGCTATTCTTAAAGCCATATTCTGATGTAATAAATTGTTC
This sequence comes from Halocaridina rubra, assembly GCA_037179515.1. Taxonomy (NCBI): domain Eukaryota; kingdom Metazoa; phylum Arthropoda; class Malacostraca; order Decapoda; family Atyidae; genus Halocaridina; species Halocaridina rubra. Next base: position 81,200 of record JAXCGZ010000335.1, read on the forward strand.
TGTACTGTTACTCATGGTTTTGCACCCCCTTAACAAAGAGCCATGCACCACATTATACATACAAAGACACACCATAAATAAGGGTATGGAATACATGACTGTCTCGGAACAGGATTTGAACTTACAGCACAATGACAGTTCATCAGTATACATAAGGAATGACCGATGATTGTACTACGACTAAAGGTCTTAGAAAAGATTTGGAAACCTTTCACACTCTACTATATGTCACTGTTCATTTTACTCTCACTTTCCAATTGAATTGTGGCTTGTCTTCAGTTGTTTTCATGGGTGATGTTTTTTTTATCTGACATTGTCACAAATCTTATCTTATGTAAATGACTCTTAAATCAATGACAAAACTCTCCATTGATTCTTTAGTTCACAAAAGTTTAACCGAGAAATGCAGCCAAAAAAAAAAAAAAAATCAGAGCTGGTCAACAAAGCTATCAGTGTTCACAAGTGAACTATTGTAAAAAAATAAGTAGATAAATAAATGAATGATAAAATAAACAAACAAATAAATAATTAAATATATAAATAAGTAAAAATAAATAAATAAATGAAAAAATAAATAAACAAATAAAATATAAATGAATAAATAAATAAATAATAAAAAATAAATAAATAAACAAATAAATAAATTAATTAATTAATTAATTAATTAATTAATTAATTAATTAATTAATTAATATATAAATACATAAATAATAAGGAAATTAATAACTTAAATGACATGATCAACAAAACAGAGCGAAATACATAAAAGAATAACTACATGAGTAAGCAAACGTGCAAAACATATAAGATACAAATAAATGTAAAAATACATTAACAAACAAGTAAAAGAGTAACAAGCAAAACAAGAGAAAACATAAAGAGTTCACATAAAAAAGAATATAAATGTTAACATATCCAGTCACACTTCCTTGTCAATGAATATCCAAATTCAGGTAACAAGTAATCCTGATTTATCCTAATCCTATTACATGAGCCAAGTGCATACTTCAAACCAATTTACACTATTTCTTGGATGCCTTTCATTCTCCTGGATGTCAAGGCCTCTGGTTGATAATGTCTCACAATACTCCATCCCTCAATATCTATGGTCTTTCCCTGTCTCCCGCTCTAACGCCTCCTCAACTCTCTATCAGTCACATTCACCTTACGCTCTCTCTCTCTCTCTCTCTCTCTCTCTCTCTCTCTCTCCTCTCTCTCTCTCTCTCTCTCTCTCATCTCTCTCTCTCTCTCTCTCTCTCTCATCTCTCTATCTCTCTCTTCTCTCTCTTCTCTCTCTCTCTCTCTCTCTCTTTCAAACATT
>JAXCGZ010000336.1:0-7500 GCA_037179515.1 Halocaridina rubra
GACACCGCGGGAAGAAATGTACATAATGAATCAAATCCATTTCCAGCAGATTTTAAAATCATTTGTGAAATGCTTAAAATAATCAGTTATTAATTGATATATTTCTCTTAGTAGAGATATTATCTTGTTTATTTATATATATATATATATATATATATATATATATATATATATATATATATATATATATATATATATATATATATATATATATATATATATATATATATATATATATATATATATATATATATATATATATATATATATATATATATATATATATATATATATAACCAAATATGCACATGACATATGTGAAAACATGAATCATTTTTTACCCCAACCGGGACTTGAACCTAGGTCTTATAATTACTAAGTCAAGGCGCTACCAACTACACCACAGAAGGTTAAAAAGAATCAGACCTTATAGCTTATATCTGCTATACTTAGGAATGAACGCATTTTTTTTTTTAAGAGTGTGACACCGGGACAGGCAGAAACTGCCCTCATCAACAAAGGCCCGGGCACGAGAAACACCAAGACGAAGGAAAAGAAAAAGGTTAAGGGCAAGGCAGAGATGAAGTAATGTCACACAAAGGAAAACGACAGACAGAAAAAGACGGTCAAAGTAAAGGGGACCCAGAAATATGGAGGACTAGGCTCTGAGATGATGTTAGATCTGCTTTTTGAAGGATGAAAGGTCATAAGAAGTAGGAAAGACAGAAGGAGGAAGAGAGTTCCAGAGTCTGGAGGTAGATGGGAAGAAGCAGTCGCTGCACCGACCAATCCGCAAGCTACAAATCTCCACACAGTACCTGTGAGATGAGGCCGCTTGGCGAGTGTTACGCGGTCTCAGCAGTGGAGGAGGGATGCAACTCGCCAACTCATCAGAGCAGCGATGGAAGTAGTAGCGATAGAAAAGAGAAAGGGAAGATACCTTATGGCGAAGAGAGAGAGAATCCAGGTTAGAAGTAAGAGAAGGATCATTAATGAGTCTGACTGCCTTAGATTCAACCCTATCAAGAAGATAAATAAAGGAAGAAGCACCCCAGATGTGTGAGCAGTATTCTAAGCAGGGGCGGATAAGACCTTTGTAAATTTTAAATAACTGCAATGAGGAAAAGTAATGACGAAAACGAAACAAAACCCCCAAGTTTTTGGATGAAGATTTAGAAATTTGGATTATGTGAGTCCTCCAAGACAAGTTAGAGGCTATATGGATTCCTAATATATTGATAGAGTTAAGAGGGTAAATTTCCTTAGTTTCGAAGACAATGGGGTTATCACGAGGAGACAGAAGATAAAGAGATAGCCAGAAACTGTGTATTGGAGGCATTGAATTTAACTAAATTTTGAGTGCCCCATTCAGATACTCTCTGCAAATTGGAGTTAAGAGTAGAAGAAAGAGTGATACGAGATTGATTACGAGTAACAGATGAAGGTTGTGAAGAAAAGGCAGAGGAAAAGTAAAGGGTAGAATCATCGGCAAAGGAAGAGAGTAAGTGAAAGAACAGAGCCCTGTGGAACACCACTGGAAACAGAGAAAGGGCTAGATGCCGTGCCATCAACAACTACAGATATAGAACGGTCAGTAAGAAAACTGGAAATCAGAGAACAGAAAGAAGGTGTAAAGCCATAGGCAGGGAGTTTGGCCAACAGAGCCTTTTGCCAGACTCTGTCAAAAGCCTTAAAGATATCAAGGGTGATGACAAAGGATTCCCCATACTTCCTCAGAGAAGATGACCATACATGAGTAATATAGGACAGGAGATCACCAGTGGATCTTGCCTTGCGGAAGCCGTACTGTTGATCGGAGATAAGTGAGTTAGATTCAAGGTGTTTCAAGAAGTGAGCATTGAGCAAAGTTTCAATAACTTTAGTAATAGAGGAGGTTAGAGCAATGGGTTGGTAGTTAGAAGGAATAGAGCGGTCACCCTTCTTAGGAACAGGTTGAACTAGAGCATGCTTTCAAGATGAAGGATAGATACTGCTTGACAGAATGAGGCGAAAAAGACGGCAAAGCACGGGAGCCAGTTCATCTGCAAACTCCTTAAGGAACCTTGCAGGGATACCATCGGGACCAGATGCCTTGTTTGTCTTTAGCGAGCAAAGAACCTTATGAACATTGCGTGATGAAAGGATAAGGGAGGACATAGGGTTAGAGAGGGGAAAAGACTGAGGAACAGGTGCACTGGAATCGTTGATAGAAGAGTTGGCAGAAAAATGAGAGCCAAAGAGAGTGGCTTTGTCAGTGGGAGAGCAAGCTATAGAACCATCAGAACGAATGAAAGGGGGAAAGCTTGAGTTACAGAAGTTTTTGGAGAGGTTTTTGGCTAAGAACCAGAAGCAATTGTCAGTGGGAGAGGAGTTACGGTCATCAACTTTCCTTCTTATAAATGAAGCCTTAGACCTTCGAATCTGAGCTGTACAATGACTCCTAGCTATAATAAAAGCAGAGCGAGTTAAATCAGGAGAGTCTTGGTAAGATCGGTGAGCCTGATTCCTAGCCTGGATAGCCATGGAGCAGTCACGGTCAAACCAAGGTTTAGGGGGAGAGAAAGTTTTTGTAGAAGAGGGGATGTACGTCTCCATACCCATGGTCACGATCTTGGCAACTTTTACAGCTACCCGATCAGGGTTGCGAGACCAAAAGCAGTAGTCATCCCATGGGGAGTCAAAGAGAAAATTACGCAAATTTTCTTGTTGGGTTCGCTCGAAGTGCCAAAGGCGGCGTTGAGTAGGAGGGATTATTGGTGGGGGAGCGAAAATGGAAGAGACAGAGATCATAGGGTGGTCAGATTTACCAAGAGGGGAAAGCACAGAATAAGAGTAGTTTGAAGGGTTAGAAGTAAAGAAAAAGGTCAAGAGCATTTGCAGCATGTTCGTGATGACCAGGAACGCGAGTAGGATGTTTGATAATTTGCTCCAGATCGTGAGTAATAGAGAAAGCAAGGGCCTCGCTTCCTCCCACATCAGTGTGAGAAGAATGAAGCCACTCACTGTGGTGTACATTGAAGTCTCCAATGTAGAGAACTTCAGCATGTGGGTGAGAAGATAGCAAGGACTCATGGCACGAGGAGAGACATTCAAAGAATGATACAAACTCGGTGGAGTTTGGAGAACAGTAGCAGAAGCAAAGGATGATAGTGGTAGTGGAGAGATAGACTTTTAGCCAGAGAACATCAAAGTCAGGAGATTCAAGGTCCATGAGCCTCACAGTAGGAGTGTTAATGTTGCAGTATGCACAGACCCCATCTTTGGAACGAAAATGAGTATACAGATTATAGTGGGAGATTTGGAATGGGTCAGTGGAAGCATGTATAGACAACTGGGTTTCAGATAGGAGGAGGAGGTTAGGGAGGAAAGTGCCCAAGTGCTGTTCCACAGACGAAAGATTAGAGTTCAGCCCACGAATGTTTGAATAGTGAAGAGTGAAAGAAGCAGATCTATTGGGAGGTGCAAGGTTAAGAGCAGAACCATTACTACCACCAGGCGTGTCTGCCCTCAAGCCACTAAGTTCATACTACAGATTCCCCGACCTCACTCGTGGCTTCATGTCCGCATTTAATTCAACTCCCAATCTCATTAGGCCCAACAATAACCAAATAAGCATATTACATATGTGAAAACATGAATAATTTTTTACCCCGTCTGGGACTTGAACCTAGGACTTATAATTACTATGTCAAGGCGCTACCAACTACATCACAGAATGTGCTTATTTGGTTATTGTTGGGCCCGAATGAGATTGGGAGTTGAATTAAATGCGAAAATGAAGCCACGAGTGAGGTTGGGGAATCTGTAATATGAACATAGTGGCATTCAGATAGAATGCATTCATTCCTAAGTATAGCAGATATAAGCTATAAGGTCTGATTCCTTTTAACCTTCTGTGGTGTAGTTGGTAGCGCCTTGACTTAGTAATAATAAGTCCTATATTCAAGTCCCGGTCGGGGTAAAAAATTATTTATATATATATATATATATATATATATATATATATATATATATATATATATATATATATATATATATATATATATGCAAAGGAAGGAATTCTGCAGAATGGAATAAGTTTGAAGCTTTTTGCGCACTCTCAACGCCTAAATACTGAGGGCACCTAAAGTGATACTTACGGAATTCCACCTGGACTTGGCCATTCAGTTTCAGCAGTGCTATGTCGTTGCAATATTCACAGTCTCTCCCGTAGCTTCCGTGTTTTATAATGGAAGCTTCAAATTCTTGGTAAGGACGAAAACAACCATTATTTCTACAATCCGGATCTTGGCCAAGATCGTATTCACCAACTCTAACGACTTTTCTGTCTCGTAGAAAAAAATGCTGATTATTTTTTTTTTCTTGTGAAAGAAGCAGAGTTCTAGAGTAGTTCTCTTCCTAATAATTATTATGGACTAGCCCCCTTCCTGTAGGAGGGGACTAGAATACGTCCTACGTTTTCCCTTGCGTGTCGTAAGAGTCGACTAAATGGGACTGAGTGAGGGGACTGGGAATCCCCTACTCTAAATTTCCTCTTCCCAAGGAGTCAGAGTATTTTGCCTTGACTTAGCCACTCCCCATATAAGGGGATAAATGGCTCATGTATATAGATAGATAGATAGGTATGGCTCATGTATATAGATAGATAGATAGGTTTATAAAACCGGAATGAATTTACTTTTTAGGTAGTTAATCAATCACCAATACTTACAGGAGTAATAGTGTTGACTGTAATTTCAAATACAGGAAAACTCATCCTTGGTGCAAATACAAGTGTACTTATAAGATTATGGAAAGTTTTGATAATCAACAGTGATACCAAACAACCCAAAATAATTAGAATGAATACAGTAAGGCAAATAAATATCTTACTTACAAAGTGGCTTTATCAAAACAGTGTGCAGCTGTCAGAACGAAAGTTTCGCTAATGAGAGACCCACCACAAAACCAGTGGAATCCAGCGGGCCCTGAAAAGGAGGGTGCTGTTCATTCATTCTGGACTGTTTAACAGCACTTGATAAACCTTATTGTACAGTCCGTTAATCTAGGCCATTGTGCTCTCTAGGCTCTGAAATCCTAATACAAATTCTTTTTCCTTTGTATGAAGCTCCCTTTTCCTTTGTATTAAGCTCCCTATGAATATTTAGGCTCTGAAATCCTAATACTTATTCCTTTTCCTTTGTATGAAGCTACCTATGAAAATATGTGTGTCTGAAATCCTAATACTTATTCCTTTTCCTTTGTATGAAGCTCCCTATGAAAATTTGCGTGTCTGAAATCCTAGTACTTATTACTTTTCCTTTGTATGAAGCTCCCTATGAAAATTTTGGCTCTGAAATCCTAATACTTATTCCTTTTCCTTTGTATGAAGCTTCCTATGAAAACTTGTGTGTCTGAAATCCTAATACGAATTCCTTTTCTTTTGTATGAAGCTACCTATGAAAATTTGTGTATTCACGTTTAAGTATTTTTCCCTGCCAGTGACACATTATCTTTACTCTATTCGTGGCTCTTTCCGCTTTAGACGCCTGAGTAAGAATGCTTCCAACAATAGCTTTGGCATTAGAGCGTTATATTCATATTGATCATGATTTGTAAGAAGTATTTGATAGTATATACAAGGAAAATAATCCTCTTTTCCAGCTTATGTGTTTCTGCAATACGTTACTAATGTGATGAGAGTCAGAGAGCGAAGTACAACATACCTATTTTGAATTTGTGTTATCATCGGCAAACATCATTCAAATATTAATATTATCCTATATTAATTAAATGCTCAATATGTATATACCAAGTAAGCAAAACAACCGATGAATGAATATGATTAAGGTACGTTAGACCAACCATAATTATAATTTCCTCCAAGGATAGCTATCCAAGGCCATGATCCAAGTTCTGCATCTTTTCCTCCCACGATGCGATCAGGACTCAAACGTTTACCGCATTCGTATCGTTGCCTAAGCGACCTGTCATGACGATACACACCGTTCTGGGAAGAAACGTTTATTTGATAATGTAAAAACTCATGTAAAGATAGACAAGAAACACTAGGTCTGTCAAATGGTGCTGTTAACAATTTTTGAAGTTATTAATAATTTCCTTCGTATATCAGCACTTACTTTTGTTTAAAATTATAAATCCTTGGAGTAAGTTAATCCTATTGTAAAGTTTCGATTGAAAAATACACTGTCCAGGAAGTAACCGCTTTTAATATTGATGCTTGTTTTCAATAGCAGAGGTCTATCTTTTCGGGTAATATATTCATTTTGCAAACTATTTACCCAGGTTCACTTCTGTCAAAACTCTTACGAAGGTTATTTACGCAATCTTTTACGTTTTATAAGTCACAATAAAACAGGAGTGGGGTAACGTACTTCCTCCGTGCTCCCCTTCGTGTCGCAAAAGTCAACTAAGTAGGGTGGAGCGGGGGACTGGGAATCCCCTTCTCTATATTTTTCATCCTGCGATTGACCAAGAAATACGGGGGTATTTTGGCAGGAGAGATCCAGCCAGACCCCTTGTCATTGGGTCTCTGAATGTGGGTGGTTGTGGTGTAAGTGAAAGTAAGAGGGAGGTGGTAGGGAGTATGTATGTGGAGAGAAAAATGGATGTATACTTGCACTGAGAGACACTAAAATAAAAGGGAATGGTGAGGTGACACTCTTGAGTGTGATAGGTAGGGTGTTTGGAGTTGAGAGAAGGAGAGGAAGAGAGGGAGTGGCTCTCTTGGTAAATGAAGAGTTAAATAATTGTGTCGTGGAATGGAAGGAAGTATCATCTCGAATAACAGTAACTAAAATGAGACTGAGATGCTAAATTTTGGCATTTGTAAGTTCATATGACCCTGGGAGTGAAAGAAGTGAGGAAGAAATAGATGAAGCTTGGATGATATTGAACGAGTGTGTGGAAAATATGGGAATGAATGTGAATGTGGTTTTGATGGGAGATATGAATACTAGAGCAGGTAATGAGTCAGTGGATGGTGTAATTGGGAAGTATGGAGTACCTGGTAAGAATGAGAGTGAAGAGAAAATGATAGAAATGTGTATTGAGAGAGAGAGAGATGTTGATTTCTAATACTGTATTTAAAAAGAAGGATGTGCACAAGCATACATGGATCAGAGTGGAAAATGGAAGAGTAGTTGACAGAACATTAATTGATTATGTTGTGGTGAACTGGAGGGTGTTTGGAAGAGTATTGGATGAGAATGTACTGAGAGAAGCTAGTGGTGGAATATCTGATCATTATTTAGTGGAAATTAGAGTGAGATTGAGAGAACAGTGGAGAGAGAGGAGAAGCGAGAGAAGAAGAGAGGTGCTAAAAGTGGGTGAATTGAATATGAAAGAGAAAGATTGTGAGCATAAGGCTAAACTGAGGAATGTGTGGAATGTCATGAAAGAGGAAGTGGAGAGAGAGAGGAAGAAGAATGGAGTTGCATCAAGGAGGAAGTCGGGAAGTGTGACTAGGTAGTGTGCGGAAGAAGGCTAACTAGTGGAAGT
>JAXCGZ010000336.1:12500-17500 GCA_037179515.1 Halocaridina rubra
TGAATGCCACTATGTTCATATTACAGATTCCCCAACCTCACTCGTGGCTTCATTTTAGCATTTAATTCAATTCCCAATCTCATTCGGGCCATGAAATTATCAAATAAGCACATTACATATGTGAAAACATGAATCATTTTTTACCCCGACCGGGACTCGAACCTAGGACTTATGATTACTAAGTCAAGGCGCTACCACTAAACCACAGAAGGTTGAAAGGAACCCAACCTTATAGCATATATCTGCTATACTTAGGAATGAACGCATTCTAACTGAATGCCACTATGTTCATATTACAGATTCCCCAACCTCACTCGTGGCTTCATTTTAGCATTTAATTCAATTCCCAATCTCATTCGGGCCATGAAATTATCAAATAAGCACATTACATATTTGAATTAAATGCTAAAATGAAGCCACGAGTGAGGTTGGGGAATCTGTAATATGAACATAATGGCACTCAGTTAGAATGCGTTCATTCCTAAGTATAGCAGATATAAGCTATAAGGTTGGGTTCCTTTTAACCTTCTGTGGTGTAGTGGTAGCGCCTTGACTTAGTAATCATAAGTCCTAGGTTCGAGTCCCGGTTGGGGAAAAAAATGATTCATGTTTTCATATATGTAATGTGCTTATTTGATAATTTCATGGCCCGAATGAGATTGGGAATTGAATTAAATGCTAAAATGAAGCCACGAGTGAGGTTGGGGAATCTGTAATATGAACATAGTGGCATTCAGTTAGAATGCGTTCATTCCTAAGTATAGCAGATATATGCTATAAGGTTGGGTTCCTTTTAACCTTCTGTGGTGTAGTGGTAGCGCCTTGACTTAGTAATCATAAGTCCTATGTTCGAGTCCCGGTCGGGGTAAAAAATGATTCATGTTTTCACATATGTAATGTGCTTATTTGATAATTTCATGGCCCGAATGAGATTGGGAATTGAATTAAATGCTAAAATGAAGCCACGAGTGAGGTTTGGGAATCTGTAATATGAACATAGTGGCATTCAGTTAGAATGTGTTCATTCCTAAGTATAGCAGATATAAGCTATAAGGTTGGGTTCCTTTTAACCTTCTGTGGTGTAGTGGTAGCGCCTTGACTTAGTAATCCTAAGTCCTAGGTTCGAGTCCCGGTCGGGGTAAAAAATGATTCATGTTTTCACATATGTAATGTGCTTATTTGATAATTTCATGGCCCGAATGAGATTGGGAATTGAATTAAATGCTAAAATGAAGCCACGAGTGAGGTTGGGGAATCTGTAATATGAACATGGTGGCATTCAGTTAGAATGCGTTCATTCCTAAGTATAGCAGATATAAGCTATAAGGTTGGGTTCATTTTAACCTTCTGTGGTGTAGTGGTAGCGCCTTGACTTAGTAATCATAAGTCCTAGGTTCGAGTCCCGGTCGGGGTAAAAAATGATTCATGTTTTCACATATGTAATGTGCTTATTTGATAATTTCATGGCCCGAATGAGATTGGGAATTGAATTAAATGCTAAAATGAAGCCACGAGTGAGGTTGGGGAATCTGTAATATGAACATTGTGGCATTCAGTTAGAATGCGTTCATTCCTAAGTATAGCAGATATAAGCTATAAGGTTGGGTTCCTTTTAACCTTCTGTGGTGTAGTGGTAGCGCCTTGACTTAGTAATCATAAGTCCTAGGTTCGAGTCCCGGTCGGGGTAAAAAATGATTCATGCTTTCACATATGTAATGTGCTTATTTGATAATTTCATGGCCCGAATGAGATTGGGAATTGAATTAAATGCTAAAATGAAGGGACGAGTGAGGTTGGGGAATCTGTAATATGAACATAGTGGCATTCAGTTAGAATGCATTCATTCCTAAGTATAGCAGATATAAGCTATAAGGTTGGGTTCCTTTTAACCTTCTGTGGTGTAGTGGTAGCGCCTTGACTTAGTAATCATAAGTCCTAGGTTCGAGTCCCGGTCGGGGTAAAAAATGATTCATATATATATATATATATATATATATATATATATATATATATATATATATATATATATATATATATATATATATATATATATATATATATATATATATATATATATATATATATATATATATATATATGTATATATATATATATATATATATATATATATATATATATATATATATATATATATATATATATATATATATATATGTATGTATGTATGTATGTATGTATGTATGTATGTATGTATGTATGTATGTATGTATGTATGTATGTATATATATATATATATATATATATATATATATATATATATATATATATATATATATATATATATATATATATATATATATATATATATATATATATATATATATATATATATATATACATATATATATATATATATATATATATATATATATATATATATATATATATATATATATATATATATATATATATATATATAAATATATATATATATATATATATATATATATATATATATATATATATATATATATATATATATATATATATATATGTGATTACCTAATTGTGATTACCTAATTGTGTTTACGGGAAAGAGCCCAAAGCTCTTATCTTCCCGTCTCCTGATCGGTTCCATATTATACTTAGTCATACTTATCATACCTGTCCTTAAAACTATGGATTGAGATAGCATTAACTACCTCCTCGCTTAGCCAATTCCAATTATCAACTACTCTTACACTGAAAAAGTATTTCCTTACATCCTGCGAAGAAGTTTTCTTACGAAGCTTCAAACTATGACCTCTAGTTCTAGAGGCAGCCATATCAAAATATCGATCCCTATCCACTCTATCATAACCATGAAGGAATTTAAAGACTGTCACCATATCCCCCCTCACTCTTCTAGCTTCAAGTGATGGTAAGTCTAATTCCCTCAGCCTCTCATCATAACTGAGATTGCGTATTTCGGGCACCAGTTTCGTGGCATGTCTTTGAACTTTTTCAAGCTTAGCTATGTGCTTTTTCAAGTGTGGATTCCAAAAGGGGGCTGCATATTCGAGTTTTGGCCTCACATAGGTTACATAAATATTTCTGAACATTTCCTTGTCCATGAGCCTGAAGGCTACCCTTACATTTGATAAGAATGCATGTGCTGCCCTTACTATGCCATTTATATGTATTTCTGGAGACAAATCTGCCAGTATGTTTACTCCTAGATCTCTCTCATTTTCTGTCTCTTGAAGTTGTACTCCAGCCACCGAGTAGTCAAGCTTGGGCCTTCTTGCACCTGTACCCATTCTCATTACCTTACATTTTGAGGTATTGAATTTCATTAGCCACTTTTCTGACCACTCATGCAGATTATTTAGATCCTCCTGAAGTTCTCTACCATTGTTCTCGTTTTTTACTTTCTTCACAATCTTTGCATCATCTGCAAACATATTCATGAATGAATTTACAGACTCTGGTAGGTCATTTACATATACAAGGAACAAAAGTGGCCCTAAACTGAACCCTGTGGAACTCCACTACTAACTCTTCTCCATTCAGACACTGAGTGTCTTACTCTAACCCTCTGTTCCCTTCCTTCTAAGTAAGTTTTTATCCATTCCAAAACATTTCCACCTATTCTAGCCATTGATTGCAGCTTCCTAATAAGTCTCCCATGTGGAACAGTGTCAAACGCTTTCTGGAAGTCCAGGAATATGCAATCTGCCCAGCCCTCTCTTTCCTGTAAGATTTGGCTTACCTCATCATAAAATTCTAATAAGTTTGTTACTGTTGATCTACTTTCTCTGAAGCCATGTTGCCTCACTGACAAAAAGTTGAAGGATTCCAAGTGATGAGAGATATGTTTCCTTAGTAGTTTCTCCATAACTTTGCAAACTATGCTGGTCAAGGAAACTGGTCTATAGTTCAGAGCCGTATCCCTCCTTCCCTTTTTGAAGATAGGTATCACATTTGCTTGTTTCCAGCATCTTGGAATCTCCCCCGACTCCAGTGACTCCTTAAATATGATACTTAGTGCCACTGATATTGTGTTTGCGCATTTTTTAAGCACATGAGGGGATATGTGTGTGTGTGTGTGTGTGTGTGTGTGTGTGTGTGTGTCCTTCATAACTGCTTGTTCTACAGATTGCAAATTTTGAGTGGATTGTGCATTCAAATAACCTTTTGCTTGTGGGACTAGTGAGAAAGCCGTTTTGTTATTTTCTAAGATTATTCTACCTCGTCATCCATATAGACTTTGGTGATTAGCATGCCTCTACGGCATTCAAAGTTGGAGACAGGGAAGGTATTCGTATTTTTGACCGAGCATTGGGTTACTAACAATTGGAAGAAAGGATTTGACAACGTTCACACAACTACTAGCTATGTTGGACTAGAAAAACTCCCCCCATGAAAGCAAAAAGAAAAACAAAATATCATATATGAATCTTGAGTGAAGCGATGAAGGAGTGCTGAGGAAGGACTTGCGAATCGGCAGTTTGCTTTTTATCACCAGATGTGAATAAAGGTAATGGCTTTTTACGTGACTTCAAAGCAGAGAAAATCCGCTCTAACTGCAGAGATTCAAATCGTTTTGTGGCTTTTTTGCCTCTATTTGAGGAGGACGATTTCCTTACATTATGTCCAAGTGACGAATTCTTCGTCTGGGTCATTTTCAGAGTGTCATCATCTGGGCATTAATTGAGACAGAGATTGAAGACACTCAACGTTACCAGAGCTCAAAGTCGTATCGAATTGTTTTTTTTTTTTCACTCTGAAGTGCCTCTTGTTGCCGCTGCGGCCGAGTAATAGAGTACGCGACTTTGAGTCGCCAGGTTGTTGGTACGAGACCCGCCATGATCTGAGGTTAGAAAGGGCATTCACTCGGGGTAGTAGTTGCACTTGCCAAAACCAAAGTCCTTCAAAAAGTAGCACAATCCCAGCCCTTTCTAGAAACGGGAGTCTGTGAGGTAAAACCAAATCATCACTGTGATGTACGACTTATAGTAAAGTAGAAATTTGGGGACAAACTTGATTGGATCTGGAAA
>JAXCGZ010000336.1:22500-27500 GCA_037179515.1 Halocaridina rubra
TCTTATCAAATGTAAGGGTAGCCTTCAGGCACATGGACAAGGAAATGTTCAGAAATATTTATGTAACCTATGTGAGGCCAAAACTCGAATATGCAGCCCCCTTTTGGAATCCGCACTTGAAAAAGCACATAGCTAAGCTTGAAAAAGTTCAAAGACATGCCACGAAACTGGTGCCAGAAATACGCAATCTCGGTTATGATGAGAGGCTGAGGGAATTAGACTTGCCATCACTCGAAGCTAGAAGAGTAAGGGGGGATATGGTGACAGTCTTTAAATTCCTTCATGGTTATGATAGAGTGGATAGGGATCGATATTTCGATATGGCTGGCTCTAGAACTAGAGGTCATAGTTTGAAGCTTCGTAAGAAAACTTGTTTGCAGGATGTAAGGAAATACTTTTTCAGTGTAAGAGTAGTTGATAATTGGAATTCGCTAAGCAAGGAGGTAGTTAATGCTATCTCAATCCATAGTTTTAAGGACAGGTATGATAAGTATCACTAAGTCTAAAAATGGAACCGATCAGGAGACGGGAAGATACGAGCTTTGGGCTCTTTCCCGTAAACACAATTAGGTAATCACAATTAGGTAATCACACACACACACCGCGCGTTCAGTGACACACGAAATTGCTCCTCATAAATTTTTAACTGTTTCGAGTGACTAAGTGCTTAGTGGAAAACTTTACCATAATTTCCATAAATCTGAAATCCTGCAGAGTATTGTGAGTACAAAAACTTATATTTGTTGTAAGACGAGACTGTTCATATTAAAGGAAAAAAAATTGAGAACTTTTTCGTGAAGAAGAGAGAGAAGCTGCCGTCCAGTTCTGCCTTGAGGGAAATCTAGAAGAGTTGCCAGAGGTGGAGCCATCACACCACATTACATAATTTTTTGTGTAAACTGGGGAAAGCTCTTAAGCCGTTTACCTGATCCTGTGGTTCTATATATTGTTAAAATCAGTATCCTTCCCATTTATATTAACTAGTTAGTTAGTTTGATACACGAAAAAATTGAATAATAAAAGAAAAAAAAATTACCAAATACCCACCTGTCAACAGTACTGAGTTAAGTTGCCAAGTAGTACAGCAGTCTTATTTTCTTCATTTTTTTTGCTTTTCTTTTAGCTTTCTCTTTTACTATTTTGTTATTTTGTATATATATTGAGTTAAATGTAAAGTCTAATCCCGTGATAACATATCTTGGTTAGCAAGTCAGTTTATCAGTTAGGAAGAATATATAACAGAAACAGGTGGGTGCCACCTCAAACACAAATTCGAATTTTCCTTCAGGTTTGACTTTTGTTTTTCTTTTTCTTTTTATACTTAAATTACCATGGTCAAGTTTTTAAGTTAAGATGTGTGTTACCGGAAAGGAGACAAACTGAGTCACTAAATAGCACTTATATGGAGATATAAAAATTCTGTGTGAAGCTAAATTAGAAGTTTTTCTCTTTTCTTTTTGTTTTCCTCTTTCTCGTCTTCTTTCTATATTCTGTGAGAGGGAGAACATAAAAATGAAGCCATCTCTGTCCCAAACCTCTCCCACCCATGGGTTGGGAGAAGGGGTAGTCATCAGGGGACTTCAACAGAGAATCAAGAAGTTGGAGGAAATGGTTATAAGCCTTGATGATAAAATTCGGAATATGGATGGAGAAATGAAAGAGAATGAAACACTCAGAGAACAAATAAGATCTTTGGAGGAAGCAAATAAAGCACAAGGGCAGGAGAGAAAGGAACTAGAAAAAAGAATAAAGAAGCTGGAAGGGGAAAAGAGTCAACTAGAATCTAGAATTTCTAAACAAGAAGATAAAAACAAACAGCTAAATGACAACCTAAAGGAATTAGATGTTAGTTCACTGCTCTCTTCTGAGAGAGACGAGATTGCTGCTTGGAATGTTCAGATTAAGGAAAACATTGAACAGTTCAGAAAAGAGTTCCAGGAGCTGAATATGGAAAATGATGCCATGAAAACGTCCTTTGCTGATGCACTAAAGGGGAATGTGGCAGTAAAAGAGGCTGTAAAGGTGGAGGCACTGGAAAACATACAAACAGTTGACTATAAAGAGACAGTAATCGAAAAAATGAAAGACGTTGTGATGGAAAGGGCAAACCCACTCATCAGACAGGCACTTGATAAGGAGAAGACAGTGGTAATCTCAGGCATAATTGAATCCCAGGAGCCAACATGGCAGGGGAGACTTGAAGAAAATAAAGCTAAGGTTGTAGACCTGATAAGAAAGCTTGGAGTAGTATGTGGTCCTGAGGATATTGTAAACATACACCAACTAGGTAAATATTCGAGGGAAGGAAAGCCGAGACCAACAAAAGTAACCTTTGAGAGAGGGGAAACATGTAGGGAAATATTGTTGAGAAAAAAAAGTCTAAAAGACCTTCAAGAATGCAAAGAAGTGTTCATTAGACGATACAGAACACAGGAAGAGATGGGAAAGATCAAAAACTTGTTGCAAGAGGCAAGAAGGTTAAATGATGAGAGAAATGAAGAAGAGAAGTAAAATTTTCGTTACAGAATACTTCCAGACAAAGGGGAGATAAAGAAGATAATGACAGAAGATCAGGGGATGGGGCCTCATTAAGATTGTTATACACAAATGCTGATGGATTAGCTGGTAAGGCAGTAGAATTAAAAGATAGGATTCACAACATTAAGGCAGATATAGTAGCAATTACAGAGACTAAGTTGAGTGAGGACATAAACAGTGTCACATTTTTTCCTAAGGGCTTCAGAATACTAAGGGTTGAAAGATCTGAGAGGACTGGTGGAGGGATAGCACTGCTCATAAGTGAGAGGATTCAAGTTGAAGAAATAAACTTGGCTATAGAAAGTGAGTTCATTTAATTTCTTGTTGCTCGCATAAATACTGGGTCAGAGAGCATTATAATAACTGTAGTATACAACCCATCAAGGAACCAAAATAGGCTTGAAATTTATGAGGAAACTCATATAGGTACTATTGAAGTCATAAACTCAGTTGTTAACATGGCACGGGAGAAAAAATGTAGGATTTTGATTATGGGAGACTTTAATCATAAAGAGATAGATTGGATAAATCTTGACCCACACAGTGTGAGGACTCATTTGGGGCAAGATTCCTAGATTGCGTACAAGGGAATTTCCTACACCAACATGTAATGGAACCAACAAGAGCCAGGGGTGGGGATGAACCATCACTACTTGATCTAGTGTTCACAGAAAATGTGTTGGATATTGAAAAAATTGAGTATGAACCACCAATTGGAAAGAGTGACCACTGTGTGTTGTTGATGGAGTATATCATTGAAGACATTCTTCCTGAGGGTAGAGGCACTGAGGACATGAGGAGGAACTATCCGAAAGGAGATTACATCAAAATGAATGAGCTTTTTGCAGTTATTGACTGGAGAACCTTATTTTACAACAAATCTGTACAAGAAATGTATGACATCTTTTGTGAGAAATATGGGAAGATAGTAGATTGCTGCATACCTGTCACCAAAGTAGGTGTAATTCATGCCAGAGAGAAATGGTTCGATAATGGGTGTAAAAGAGCTAAGGAGTGGAGAGACAAATGCTGGAAAAGGTATAGGAGGAGAAAAAACATAAATGCCTGGCAAACCTACAAAAGAGCAAGAAATGACTACCTAAGTAAAAGGAGAGAGGCAGAGAGAGATTATGAGAGGGACATCACCAGGAAGGCTAAAGAAAATCCCAAGCTTTTCCACAGCTTTATCAGAGGAAAACTGAAGGTAAAAGAACAGGTTTTAAGGCTAAAGAGAGCGGATGGAAGCATCACTGAGACGGACGAAGAGATCTGCAAAGAATTGAACAAGGAGTTTCAGTCAGTATTTACAGTAGAAAATACCCCACCCCCTCAGATTGCAGTGATAGAAGCTCAAGGGCCGGTATTAGAGAACATCAACCTTACAGCCACAGAGGTATGCAAGGCGCTGATGGATTTAGATGTTCATAAAGCTACAGGTCCTGATGACATATCCCCTCATGTGCTTAAAAAATGCGCAAACACAATATCAGTGGCACTAAGTATCATATTTAAGAAGTCACTGGAGTCGGGGGAGATTCCAAGATGCTGGAAACAAGCAAATGTGATACCTATCTTCAAAAAGGGAAGGAGGGATACGGCTCTGAACTATAGACCAGTTTCCTTGACCAGCATAGTTTGCAAAGTTATGGAGAAACTACTAAGGAAACATATCTCTCTTCACTTGGAATCCTTCAACTTTATGTCAGTGAGGCAACATGGCTTCAGAGAAGGAAGATCAACAGTAACAAACTTATTAGAATTTTATGATGAGGTAAGCCAAATCTTACAGGAAAGAGAGGGCTGGGCAGATTGCATATTCCTAGACTTCCAGAAAGCGTTTGACACTGTTCCACATGGGAGACTTATTAGGAAGCTGCAATCAATGGCTAGAATAGGTGGAAATGTCTTGGAATGGATAAAAACTTACTTAGAAGGAAGGGAACAGAGGGTTAGAGTAAGACACTCAGTGTCTGAATGGAGAAGAGTTAGTAGTAGAGTTCCACAGGGTTCAGTTTTAGGGCCACTTTTGTTCCTTGTATATGTAAATGACCTACCAGAGTCTGTAAATTCATTCATGAATATGTTTGCAGATGATGCAAAGATTGTGAAGAAAGTAAAAAACGAGAACAATGGTAGAGAACTTCAGGAGGATCTAAATAATCTGCATGAGTGGTCAGAAAAGTGGCTAATGAAATTCAATACTTCAAAATGTAAGGTAATGAGAATGGGTACAAGTGCAAGAAGGCCCAAGCTTGACTACTCGGTGGCTGGAGTACAACTTCAAGAGACAAAAAATGAGAGAGATCTAGAAGTAAACATACTGGCAGATTTGTCTCCAGAAATACATATAAATGGCGTAGTAAGGGCAGCATATGCATTCTTATCAAATGTAAGGGTAGCCTTCAGGCACATGGACAAAGAAATGTTCAGAAATATTTATGTAACCTATGTGAGGCCAAAAC
>JAXCGZ010000336.1:30000-32500 GCA_037179515.1 Halocaridina rubra
TGACCTCTAGTTCTAGAGCCAGCCATATCAAAATATCGATCCCTATCCACTTCTTTCATAACCATGAACGAATTTAAAATCCGTCACCATATCTCCTCTCATTCTTCTAACTTCGAGTGCTGGTATTTCTAAGTCCCTTAACCATTCTTATAATTTAGATTGCGTATTTCTGGCACCAGTTTCGTGGCATGTCTTTGAACTCTTTCCAGTTTATATATATATATATATATATATATATATATATATATATATATATATATATATATATATATATATATATATATATATATATATATATATATATATATATATATGCTTCTTCAAGTGTGGATTCCAATATAGAGCTGCATATTCAAGCTTTGGCCTAACATAAAGTTACATAAATATTTGTGAACATTTCCTTGTCTATTTGCCCGAAGGCTACCCTTGCATTTGCTTAGAAAGCATATGTTGCCCTTACAAAGCCGTTTATATGTATTTCCAGAGACAAATCTGCCAGTGTGTTTACTCCTAGATCTCTCATTCTTTGTCTCTTGAAGTTCTGTCCTGCTATTGCGTATTCAAATTGGGCCTTCTTGCACTTGTACCCTTTCTCATTACCTTACGTTTTGAAGTATTGAATTTCATTAGCTACTTTTCTGATCACTTATGCAGACTATTTAGGTCTTTCTGAAGTTCTCTACCATTGCTCTCGTCTCTTGATTTTTCACAGTCTTTGCATCATCTGGAAACATATTCATGAATGTTTTATAGATTCTGGTAGATCATTTATGTATACAAGGAACAAAAGTGCCCCTAAAGCTGACCCCTGTGGAACCACACTACTAATCCTCCTCCATTCAGACACTGAATGTCTTTCCCAATGCCTCTGTTCCCTGCTTTCTAAGAAAGTACTTTATCCATTCAAAGACAATGCCTCCTATTTTCGCCATTCTTACAGCTCCTTAATAAGTCTCCTTTGTGGAACCATATCAAACACCTTCTGAAAATCTAGGAATATGCAAACTGCCCAGCCTTTTCTTTCTTGTAAGATCTAGTTTACCTCATCATAAAATTCTAATAATTTCGTTACTGTTGATCTACCTCCTCTGAAACCATATTATCTCACTAACAAAAAGTTGTTAGGATTTAAATTTAATAGTTTCTCCATAACATGGCAACCAATGCTGGTCAAGGAAAAAGGCTTATTGTTTAGAGCTGTATCCCTCCTTCCCTTTTTGAAAATAGGTACTACATTTGCTTGTGTCCAGCATCTTAAAATCTTTCCATATTCCAGGGATTTTTCATATATGATGCTTACTGCAGCCGATATTGATTTAGCTCATGTCTTAATACATAAGGGAATATATCATCAGGACCTGTAGCTTTATGGGCATTTAGCTCCATCAACGCTATGCATGCCTCCGTGGCTGAAAAGATATTGTCCTCTAATACCAGCCCAATAAGCTTCTATCTCTGCAGTCTGAGGGGGTGGGGTATATTTTTTGTTGTAAGTACTGGCTGAAACTCCTTATTCAGTTCTTTGCAGTTAGCTTCATCCATCTCAGCAATGCTTCCATCCGCTGTATTTAACTTTAAAGCCTGGTTTTTTTTTATTTTCAGTTTTCCTCTGATAAGACTGTGGAAAAGTTAGGGATTTTCATTAGCCTTCGTGGTGATATCCCATTCATAATTTCTATCTGCCTCTCTTTCTTTCCTTAGGAAATTGATTCTTGCTCTTTTATAAGTCTGCCAGGCATTTCTGCTTTCTCTCCTCCTATACCTTTTCCAGCATTTGTCTCTCCACTCCTTACCTCTCTTACGCCCATTATTGAACCAGTTCTCTCAGGCATGAATAACTCCTGTTTTGGTGGAAGGTATGCAACAATTTACTATCTTCCCATATTCCCCACAAAAGATGTCGTACATGTCTTGTACAGATTTGTTGTCAAATAAGTTCCTGCATTCAATAACTGCAAGAAGCGTGTGTGTGTATATACATTTATGTTCTCACCTTTTCTTTTCTCACCATACGCCTGAGTAGAGAGTTCTCTATCTGTCAGTCGGCTGATCGTGTTTGGCCAGCCATGCGCTGCTTGAGCAAAAGGGTTTTCTTCCAGTGTCTTTCTAGGACAATCCTGGAAACCCTCCCCATCTATCCAGGCTTGGGACCGGCACTGAGCAAACCTGGCCTGCTTAACTTCTTTTATTACCATGTGTAACCCTTTAAAGTTAAAAAGAAAAAGAGTTGAATAACACTTAACCTGATTTCTTGAGAATCTATCTTCGCCTCTGATACTTCTGCATTCTTGAAAAGACAGGGAGCTGATGAACAGAAACCTGAATGGCCCTCTTGAGTGAGACAATCTGACAAAAAAAAAAAATACAATCATCTGTAAATTTACCACAACTACTTTATTCATTAGAAAATTCTTATGACGAAATTAATATTATTTCTAGGAAATCCTAAAACAAAATTAATTTAATTTAAAAAGTGGTAACAAGCAAATACCATTATTAC
>JAXCGZ010000336.1:37500-45000 GCA_037179515.1 Halocaridina rubra
ATATATATATATATATATATACATATATATATATATATATATATATATATATATATATATATATATATATATATATATATATATATATATAAGGTGGTGGCACTGGAAAACATACAAACAGTTGACTATAAAGAGACAGTAATCGAAAAAATGAAAGACGTTGTGATGGAAAGGGCAAACCCACTCATCAGACAGGCACTTGATAAGGAGAAGACAGTGGTAATCTCAGGCATAAGCGAATCCCAGGAGCCAACATGGCAGGGGAGACTTGAAGAAAATAAATCTAGGGTTGTAGACCTGATAAGAAAGCTTGGAGTAGTATGTGGTCCTGAAGGATACTGTAAACATACACCAACTAGGTAAATATTCGAGGGAAGGAAAGCCGAGACCAACAAAAGTAACCTTTGAGAGAGGGGAAACATGTAGGGAAATATTTTTGAGAAAAAAAAAGTCTAAAAGACCTTCAAGAATTCAAAGAAGTGTTCATTAGACAATACAGAACACAGGAAGAGATGGGAAAGATCAAAAACTTGTTGCAAGAGGCAAGAAGGTTAAATGATGAAAGAAATGAAGAAGAGAAGAAAAATTTTCATTACAGAGTTCTTCCAGACAAAGGGGAGATAAAGAAGATAATGACAGAAGATCAGGGGATGGGGCCTCATTAAGATTGCTATACACAAATGCTGATGGATTAGCTGGTAAGGCAGTAGAATTAAAAGATAGGATTCACAACAGTAAGGCAGATATAGTAGCAATTACAGAGACTAAGTTGAGAGAGGACATAAACAGTGTCACAGTTTTTCCTAAGGGCTTCAGAATACTAAGGGTTGAAAGATCTGATGAGGACTGGTGGAGGGATAGCACTGCTCATAAGTGAAAGGATTCAAGTCGAAGAAATAAACTTGGCTATAGAAAGTGAGTTCAAGGAATTTCTTGTTGCTCGCATAAATACTGGGTCAGAGAGCATTATAATAACTGTTGTATACAACCCACCAAGGAACCAAAATAGGCTTGAAGTTTATGAGGAAAGTCATATAGGTACTATTGAAGTCATAAACTCAGTTGTGAACATGGCACGGGAAAAAAAAATGTAGGATTTTGATTATGGGAGACTTTAATCATAAAGAGATAGATTGCATAAATCTTGACCCACACAGTGGTGAGGACTCATTCGGGGCAAGATTCCTAGATTGCGTACAAGGGAATTTCCTACACCAACATGTAATGGAACCAACAAGGGCCAGGGGTGGGGATGAGCCATCACTACTTGATCTAGTGTTCACAGATAATGTGTTGGATATTGAAAAAATTGAGTATAAACCACCAATTGGAAAGAGTGACTACTGTGTTTTGTTGATGGAGTATATCATTGAAGATATTCTTCCTGAGAGAAGAGGCACTGAGGACATGAGGAGGAACTATCCGAAAGGAGATTACATCAAAATGAATGAGCTTTTTGCAGTTATTGACTGGAGAACCTTATTTTACAACAAATCTGTACAAGAAATGTATGACATCTTTTGTGAGAAATATGGGAAGATAGTAGATTGCTGCATACCTGTCACCAAAGTAGGTGTAATTCATGCCAGAGAGAAATGGTTCGATAATGGGTGTAAAAGAGCTAAGGAGTGGAGAGACAAATGCTGGAAAAGGTATAGGAGGAGAAAAAACATAAATGCCTGGCAAACCTACAAAAGAGCAAGAAATGACTACCTAAGTAAAAGGAGAGAGGCAGAGAGAGACTATGAGAGGGACATCACCAGGAAGGCTAAAGAAAATCCCAAGCTTTTCCACAGCTTTATCAGAGGAAAACTGAAGGTAAAAGAACAGGTTTTAAGGCTAAAGAGAGCGGATGGAAGCATCACTGAGACGGATGAAGAGATCTGCAAAGAATTGAACAAGGAGTTTCAGTCAGTATTTACAGTAGAAAATACCACACCCCCTCAGATTGCAGTGATAGAAGCTCAAGGGCCGGTATTAGAGAACATCAACCTTACAGCCACAGAGGTATGCAAAGCGCTGATGGATTTAGATGTTCATATAGCTACAGGTCCTGATGACATATCCCCTCATGTGCTTAAAAAATGCGCAAACACAATATCAGTGGCACTAAGTATCATATTTAAGGAGTCACTGGAGTCGGGGGAGATTCCAAGATGCTGGAAACAAACAAATGTGATACCTATCTTCAAAAAGGGAAGGAGGGATACGGCTCTGAACTATGGGCCAGTTTCCTTGACCAGCATAGTTTGCAAAGTTATGGAGAAACTACTAAGGAAACATATCTCTCTTCACTTGGAATCCTTCAATTTTTTGTCAGTGAGGCAACATGGCTTCAGAGAAGGTAGATCAACAGTAACAAACTTATTAGAATTTTATGATGAGGTAAGCCAAATCTTACAGGAAAGAGAGGGCTGGGCAGATTGCATATTCCTAGACTTCCAGAAAGCGTTTGACACTGTTCCACATGGGAGACTTATTAGGAAGCTGCAATCAATGGCTAGAATAGGTGGAAATGTTTTGGAATGGATAAAAACTTACTTAGAAGGAAGGGAACAGAGGGTTAGAGTAAGACACTCAGTGTCTGAATGGAGAAGAGTTAGTAGTGGAGTTCCACAGGGTTCAGTTTTAGGGCCACTTTTGTTCCTTGTATATGTAAATGACCTACCAGAGTCTGTAAATTCATTCATGAATATGTTTGCAGATGATGCAAAGATTGTGAAGAAAGTAAAAAACGAGAACAATGGTAGAGAACTTCAGGAGGATCTAAATAATCTGCATGAGTGGTCAGAAAAGTGGCTAATGAAATTCAATACTTCAAAATGTAAGGTAATGAGAATGGGTACAAGTGCAAGAAGGCCCAAGCTTGACTACTCGGTGGCTGGAGTACAACTTCAAGAGACAGAAAATGAGAGAGATCTAGGAGTAAACATACTGGCAGATTTGTCTCCAGAAATACATATAAATGGCATAGTAAGGGCAGCATATGCATTCTTATCAAATGTAAGGGTAGCCTTCAGGCACATGGACAAGGAAATGTTCAGAAATATTTATGTAACCTATGTGAGGCCAAAACTCGAATATGCAGCCCCCATTTGGAATCCGCACTTGAAAAAGCACATAGCTAAGCTTGAAAAAGTTCAAAGACATGCCACGAAACTGGTGCCAGAAATACGCAATCTCAGTTATGACGAGAGGCTGAGGGAATTAGGCTTTCCATCACTCGAAGCTAGAAGAGTGAGGGGGGATATGGTGACAGTCTTTAAATTCCTTCATGGTTATGATAGAGTGGATAGGGATCGATATTTTGATATGGCTGGCTCTAGAACTAGAGGTCATAGTTTGAAGCTTCGTAAGAAAACTTCTTTGCAGGATGTAAGGAAATACTTTTTCAGTGTAAGAGTAGTTGATAATTGGAATTCGCTAAGCGAGGAGGTAGTTAATGCTATCTCAATCCATAGTTTTAAGGACAGGTATGATAAGTATCACTAAGTCTAAAATGGAAGCGATCAGGAGACGGGAAGATACGAGCTTTGGGCTCTTTCCCGTAAACACAATTAGGTAATCACACACACACACACACACACACACACACACACACACACACACACACACACACACACACACACACATATATATATATATATATATATATATATATATATATATATATATATATATATATGTGTGTGTGTGTGTGTGTGTGTGTGTGTGTGTGTGTATGTGTGTGTGTGTGTGTGATTACCTAATTGTGATTACCTAATTGTGTTTACGGGAAAGAGCCCAAAGCTCGTACCTTCCCGTCTCCTGATCGCTTCCATTTTAGACTTAGTGATACTTATCATACCTGTCCTTAAAACTATGGATTGAGAAAGCATTAACTACCTCCTCGCTTAGCGAATTCCAATTATCAACTACTCTTACACTGAAAAAGTATTTCCTTACATCCTGCAAAGAAGTTTTCTTACGAAGCTTCAAACTATGACCTCTAGTTCTAGAGCCAGCCATATCAAAATATCGATCCCTATCCACTCTATCATAACCATGAAGGAATTTAAAGACTGTCACCATATCCCCCCTCACTCTTCTAGCTTCGAGTGATGGTAAGTCTAATTCCCTCAGCCTCTCGTCATAACTGAGATTGCGTATTTCTTGCACCAGTTTTGTGGCATGTCTTTGAACTTTTTCAAGCTTAGCTATGTGCTTTTTCAAGTGCGGATTCCAAAAGGGGGCTGCATATTCGAGTTTTGGCCTCATATAGGTTACATAAATATTTCTGAACATTTCCTTGTCCATGTGCTTGAAGGCCACCCTTACTTTTGATAAGAATGCATATGCTGCCCTTACTATGCCATTTATATGTATTTCTGGAGACAAATCTGCCAGTATGTTTACTCCTAGATCTCTCTCATTTTCTGTCTCTTGAAGTTGTACTCCAGCCACCGAGTAGTCAAGCTTGGGCCTTCTTGCACTTGTACCCATTCTCATTACCTTACATTTTGAAGTATTGAATTTCATTAGCCACTTTTCTGACCACTCATGCACATTATTTATATCCTCCTGAAGTTCTCTACCATTGTTCTCGTTTTTTTACTTTCTTCACAATCTTTGCATCATCTGCAAACATATTCATGAATGAATTTACAGACTCTGGTATGTCATTTACATATACAAGGAACAAAAGTGGCCCTAAAACTGAACCCTGTGGAACTCCACTACTAACTCTTCTCCATTTAGACACTGAGTGTCTTACTCTAACCCTCTGTTCCCTTCCTTCTAAGTAAGTTTTTATCCATTCCAAAACATTTCCACCTATTCTAGCCATTGATTGCAGCTTCCTAATAAGTCTCCCATGTGGAACAGTGTCAAACGCTTTCTGGAAGTCTAGGAATATGCAATCTGCCCAGCCCTCTCTTTCCTGTGTGTGTGTGTGTGTGTGTGTTTATGTAGCAACTTCAAATTACCAACTATTCCTACAAAAGAAAATTTATTCCTTACATACTGCAAAGAAATTTTATTATGGAGCTTCAACCTATACCGCTAGCTCTAGAGTTAAGCATATCAAAATATCGCTCCCTATTTACTTCATCAAAGCCATGAAGAAATTCGTCGATATCCCCCTCTTCCTTTTAGTTTCGAGTGATGGTAAGTCTAACTCCTTCAGCCCTTCCTCATGCCTGAGATTCCTTTTCTCTTTTATCAGCTTTGTAGCAAAACATAACTCTCGTAATTATTTCTGAACGCTTCCTTTCTATGCATGACAAGCACTCTTATGTTTGCTAAGGAAGCATATATTGCCTTTGCTATGCAATTGCTATGCAATTCAGGAAAATAAAAGTGCCAATTCATTCATTCCTAGATATCTTTTGTGCTTAGATCTCGAAATTCCACTCCAGCTCTTAAATACCATAACGTGAACCTTCTTGCACTCCTGCTCATTATCTTTCCTTCTCATGTACTGCATCTCATTAGCCACTTGTCTGTCCAATCATGCAAATTATTTAGGTCTTCCTGAAGTTCTCTGCAATTCTCTTTGTCATTTACTCTCTTCACCATCTTTGCATCATCTACAGACATATTAAATTATGAATTTACAGGCGTCAGCAGGTCATTTACACATATAAGGAACATAATTGGTTCTAAGGCCGAACCCTGTGGAATTCCACTGTTAATCTATTTCAGTCAGACACAGAATGTCTTGCTTTGACCCTCTGCCCTTCTCCATCTAAATAAGATTTTATCTACCACAAGATATTTCCCCCCCTTTTTTTTTCCTTTACTTGCAGCATCTTAATAAATCTCCCATGTGGGAATGCATCAAACGATTTCTGGATATGCAAGAATATGCGATCTTCCCTTGCCCTCGTTTCTTGTGAGATTTAGGCTATCACATAATATAATTCTAGTAAGTTTGTTACTGTAGATCTGCCTTCTATGATACCATATTGTCTCTGTAACCAAAAGCTGAAGGACTCCATGAAAAGAGAAATGTGTTTTATCAGTAAAATTTGTTGTTCATTGCAAAAGCCCTACAGTTCAGACCTGCATATTTGAAGATATGCATCATGTTTTTTTAGTTTGCAAAATCTTGGAATCTCCCCAGGTTCCAGCACATTCTGAAATATAAATCATAGCCTTACTGATAATAATTTAACGCAATCCTAGGTTCATAATGGAATATGTCATGAGGTGTCATGGCTTTATGAGCATCTAATTCCAATAACAATTTGCATATTTTCTGTGGGTGAATAGACGATGTTCACTAATACTGGTCCATGATATCTCATCTCGCAATTTGAGGGATGGAGTACTTTCTGGTGTAAATACCGCTTGACACCATATTCAGTTCCTCACAGATCTCTTCATCTTGCTCAGTAATGCTTCCGTCTGCTTCTTTCAACTATAAAACTTGTTTTCTGACCTTTAATTCTCCTCTGACAAAGCTGTGGAAAAATATGGGATTTACCTTAGCTTTCCTAATAAATTATCTCTCATAATCCCTCTCCACCTCTCCTCGTTTATTTGAGTACTCATTTCTTACTCACTTGTAATCTTGACAGGCAAGTGTGAGTATTCTTCTCCTATATATATTCCATTATAAGTCTCTTCACTCGTTTGCCCTTTTATATACATCATTGAACCATTTCTGTTTGGTATTAATAATACCTATTCTGGTGGACGGTTTGCAATAGTTAACTCTCCTCTCATATTCCTCACAAAATATTTTCCACATCTTCTGGACATATTTGTTGTTAAATGTGACCCCCCCCCCTCTTAGTCGACACTTGAAAAATGATTGCTAAATCTTCTTGTATTATGCTTTGGATAGTTTTTTTCGATCAGCCGACTCTCAGGTTGAATAAACTCGACAACGATTTTTCCAGGTAGTATTTGTATCCGAAGCGTTAATGCAGCACTAGATTACCCAGTGATGGTTAATTTCCTCGCCTGACCCATGTTGATTCCAGTACATTGTTGTGCAAAAAAGTCCTAGCACACAATCTAGGAGCCTTGCCCTTGATAGTATCCTCTCAAGTGTCTGGGTCAAAGCTATTTCTATCTACATATCTATCATTAAAATCCGCTATAGTTGATATCCTATAGATTCCCTTATGAGCGATGCTCGCAACTGAATTTGTCACTGCTGGTGTATATGTATTACTTTCCTCATAAACCTCTAGTCTCTTTGATTTCTTGGTGGTCGACTTCTGATACTCACATATGCCTAATATTATTACTGACTCTTTCATCAACTAAATTTATCACTGCTGGTGTATCTGTAATACTTTCCTCATAAACCTCTAGTCTTCTTTGATTCCTTGGTGGTCGACTTCTGATACTCACATATGCCTGATATTATCACTGACTTTTTCATCAACTGAATTTATTACTGCTAGTGTATCTGTATTACTTTCCTCATAAACCTCTAGTCTTCTTTGATTCCTTGGTGGTCGACTACTGATACTCACATATGCCTGATATTTTGACTGACTTTTTCAT